>VYZQ01054107.1:22843-42579 GCA_013400655.1 Mystacornis crossleyi | reverse complement strand
CTGTACTTTGACTGCTGCATTAGATAAATGAACTAAGATAACCCTTGCTCATTCCTTCACAAGTTCACAAAACATATTTCAGTGAAACAAAAGGGCAACAAAATTAAAACTGACAAAGTTATATGCTTTAAACAATGCACAATTAATCTAGGAGTGTCATTGCCACTAAATATTACTGCAGATCTGTGTAACGTAAACAAAAAGAAAGTAACTACTGACAAATAAAGGGACATTTTAAGGTATATTTCAACGTAGAATATTTAATTTCTTATATAAAAAACTACTATAAAAGTAGATTTTACAAGAGCTCCAGGTGAAACAGAGATCAATTTGAGAAAATTGCATTTCTAACTTCATTATAATTAGGAGGTATATTATCTAGAAAAATGTAGCAACTACCAAAGATAGTTTTCAAAGAAATTTCATATAAATAAAGTCTAAATAATTTTAAATGCAGTTGGATGTGTTTGTTTATTGAGTTCCATGGAAAGAGGGAGAGAGAAAAATCTCCATTTCTGACTAAATGACCATAGTTTCCACTCTCATCTCTCAAAGCCCAACTTTCATCTTCCACTAATTTAGTAAAGACTAGGAAACATTCAATTAGAGCATACAGTCTGACATTGATATGGGAAGAACAAGAAAATTTGGATTTACAGAAGACAAGGAAAAGCAGAGCAACATGCCAGACTGGAGTCGCATTCTAGAGGAGAAAAAGCTGCAAATATAAAAAGTGAAGCAAGCTAACAGAGAAAGTTCAGAACTGAGATGCTTTGTATGTTTCATAGATTCCAGGACACAAAGTAACAGGATTAAGTGATTAAATTTAAGAGGACGTGATAACCATCACAGTTCATTTAATTTCAGATTGTGAGTCATGTTTTCTAGATTCTGGCCATTCTCACTGATCTCTAAACTTTTAGTTGCTTCATGTTCAATCAAGACACCAAATTCTAGGCCTCTTTCCTCAGATCACACCTCACTAACACAGAGAATAACAAGACTATGATCCATGTAAATAATCTTTACATTCTTCCTGCCTTTTACTTGGATGGCATTAATTCTTGGGTAGTTTCTAATTCATCAAATCACATGATATTCTTCAGTGCAGCACTCTTACCTAGCCAACAACTCCACACGTGGGATTTGTACAGCTAAACTTTTCTCCTCTTTTCTACTTATACTTGTTTCTATTGAACTGCAGCCTATTTTATGCAAACCTTTTCTTGGAGATAGAAATAGCATTTTGGACACAGTATGCTTGAATCGTTCCTGTCTTGAAATCACCCATGTCTCCCCCATAATCCAAGTTATTAATAAAAGATACCACCTACTGGCTTTTTTATGCTTAAAAATTGTGCAGTCCAATGTGGCTTTTTGCCAATAAACACTGAACTCCTCAGCACAGCTTTCATTCAAGATGTATTAAAAAGAAAATACAGGAATTAAATACAAGGCAAGAGTTGATAAGTGATTAAATGAAGAAAAAGATATGAATACATGCAGTAAGCAAATTAAAATATAATTAGCCATGAAAGGAACATAATTTCATGTGATAAACAACAAACATCTAGAAATCCCATTCCATTCATCTCAATGGAGATGTTAATTTCAGATTAAGTCAAATTAAAACAAACTAAGAAGAAACAAAGCCAGCTCTTCATCTCTGAAGTTACATGCAAATCGAAGCATGCTTGCATCTTGGCAGTGTTTTTAACTGAAACATTTGTTAAGCTTCATCTAAGAAAGGCTATACTTGATTGAACCAAGCACTTACTTGTCTTGTATCCCCTCTCTAGCAGTGGCCCATCAGGACACTTAAGGGAGTGTACAAACCCAAGGAAAATATGCAGTGATTTTTCCAAGCACACCTTCTTAGGCTCCAGAGAGTCTGAGCTTCAGTGGCTATCTGGAACAGAATTATGAGCTTTATAGTCCTTAATGGATAATATCAGTAATTCTGTAAATCTCACTACTTTTTGAATCATTGTAAACAAAGCTTGTGCCAAGGAGTTCCGTGGTGTAACTATGTGAAACTGAAAAAATGCTTCCTTTGGTTCAAAACTTAACACACCACCTGCTGATTTCACCTAATGCCCACTGTCCTTGCAGTAAAGAGCCAGTGAACAATCACCCATAATCTATTTACTCACCACTCATGGGTTAATAAACTTGTCATAGCCTCCTTCAATCTTCTTCTTCCCAGACTGAAATCTTGTAGTTCTACTTGTTCCTTATTTGAAAGATTTATTTAATCATCCTTTACTCATCCTGCCCATTCTTCTCTTTACCTATTCAAGATGCAGGTGCAGTGCTGTGACCCTGACTGTAACCATGATGTTCTCTAATTTATTCTATTTCTTTCTAAAAATGTGTAATATTAAATTTGCTTTTTTTTGCTGCTACTATTTTCATAGCTCACATTGAATACACTGTGAATAGATAATTTCACAGTGAAGTTCTTAAACAATAATTGTCAGTTTAAAGTTCATTCTTGTGCACAAATTTATATTTTTTAAAACTTTGAGAACCACTTTATATTTCCTTACAGTGAATTTCACAGTTTAATAGCTTTGGAACAGTTCGTAAGAATGGGTTAAATGCTAATAAACCAATAATGTTTTTACACCTGACATTTTATTATTTGGTTAAGGCTATGCAACCTCTCTGAAACTGAGCAACTATTCCTTGAAGATCAATTGTCAGTATCTCAGCTAACTTTTAGAACTATCTTTTCTCTATTCAAGGCATGACTGAACAGAGATATCCAATGAAGCTCTTAGTCATGTTCTTGAATTTAGGCACACATTAGAGTTCCTTGAAGTAAAAGAAGCCATACTTCAGTCTAAAACTGTTTGCTTACATTATTTGGTTATCAAAGAAAACCAGGCAATATAGATCTATTTTCATTTTCTAATATCATGCTGCAATTTCACCAACATCTTCAGTTGACAGATCTTCCACATCAAGTCCTGGGATATTTTAACGAGGTTGTTGTATCTGGTACTTGATCTTCACTTCAGCAAGGGTGGTTCTTAAGGTTCACGTTAATAGCCCCCTTCAAAATTCATTGGAATTGCTCACACATCCTTAAATACTTGATTAACTGTGACAAATGAGCTGATGCCTTGGTGTGGCTGCCTGAAAACAGAGGCTGCACAAGATTAAGAGAATAAACGTGAGTATTTTTTGAAGAGCCTTCAGTAAGGTACACTATGGGCAACACAGAACCCTAGGGCTACATCCAAAATGGACAGCGGGTCATGGGGTTTTCACGCTTTTATAAGTTTGGTCCCTTTGCATATCAGGGTTAATTCTCCAATTACAGTTTCAGGTAATGATGTCATTACCCCAAGTTTGTTCCCCTATTTAGAGACTCAGTTTACATATTTTGGGGCCTGGGACAACAAGGTGTCCTTGAGTCCAGGCTCAGAGAGAGTTTGTTATGTCTAACCAGAAGGGAAGAACAGTAGCTTACAGGCTATGGAGTTCTAGAGTTACACACTAAAGCAGTACAGGATTTGAAAAATATAAAATCTAAATCCTAAGGCATCAGAGAAAGCAGAACAAAAAGAACAAACTAGAAAAAAAGGCTCAAACTAGCAATTTTCTGTAAAAATTAGATTCTGACACACAACATTTCAAGATTCCATAGACATGGAAACATAGGGCAACTTTCTTAGAAACTTCCAGTACATTTTTATGCATCCCTTCTAAATGAATATTAAAATGCATCCCTACTAAATAGATAACTTTTAATACACAAGATTTCCAAACACAAGGCTTCTAAAAATATAGCCCATATTAATAAGAGCAATCAGGTACACATCACCTGATAATAACTACACAAAACAGCTAAGAATAGAAGTATATATAATTAATAAGTACTTTAAAATATGTGTGTTAAATATTTTTCAAGGCAAGAGAAAATATTTTCTCTCATTGTTTCCTTTGAAAGTGGATATTTGCATACGTGCTTACATTATCAGCACTTTTTTATTTTAATATGTCTACTCAGAATAAGAAAATTTACTGTGCATGTATATCTGAGGTAAAGAACAGTTTATGTTGCCTTCCTGTTACCAGTTTTTAATCTTACTGATGAGAAATTTTAAGTACTATGGCAAATAAAGGCAATGATTTAGTCCCAGGCTGCAGGGACTTTCACTGACCTCTTAACTATTCCTGTACTAAATTGCTACTTCATTTTTAATGAGTGTTCTATAAATGGAGTAGCTGTTTGTATTCTGAATCTGCAAATGTTGCAAAAATTTCTAAAAATGGGTCAGTATCAAAACCCTAAAACCTTTCAGTCTGTAGCAGTATTTAAAGAACATCTCAAGAGCTGATGTTTAATAGTAGACATGTATTTTAATGACAGAAATATTAAATAATAATATCAAATAATGTTGACTTAAAAAACCCCAGAATTCTGTAATATTAAACCCAAAAAGCAGTCAATTAAATCAATTAAGACACAATTAAGCGTGTCTTCAGCTGAACAACAAACAGCAAATACTGACGTGCATGTGGTACAGATACAAACTGTTATTAAGCTTGAAAGATGACTTAACTGTTTGGCATTGTTCAAGACTCAAGATACTTCAGTTCTGTTCTACCAGTGAAACTACTGCTTCACTTTCATAAGAGATTTAATTTCAGTTAATTCTAGCAATTTTAGCATTGTTTGTAATAAAAAAGCCACATTGTGTTTCTCATCCCCTCTAAGCTATATTACTTGTACCTACCACCAGAGATCACTACTGCAAAGCCATTTACATTCCGAAGTTTTCTGGTTGATGTTCCTGCTGCAGAACACCAAAACTGAAACACTTAAATATTTAACAAAAGTGGTATGTCATTAAGGGGTGTTTGAAGGGCCGCTGTTAGGACACCAGTCTGGGCTCTGGGAGAAAAGTCAAGCACTTGATTTGTCTGACTGAGAACTAATTTTGCTTTATTACACCAGACTACTTCAAGAGTAACACTTGTGTTCTCTCAAGACACAATTAAGTTTCTATCCTTTTTCTATTTCTAAAGTATACTTTTTCAAATCCAATTTCATTAACACCTTCCTTGGGATTTTGGTTTTTGAGATTGGGAAATTGAGAATAAAATGCAGGTATATCTGCAGAGGCATGAACATTGCTGTTGCCATCTGTTGGCATCTATAGTTTTGATGAGTGCTGAAGGTAACTATACCCTCATTCCATCAACAAGATCAATTTCAGTTCTGTTGACAACAGACAGTGAGACGCTACAAATGCACATTTTGAACTGCACAGAAGAGTCTGAATTAGCATGTGATTTGTATCACTAGTTAGTAAAGGCTAACAATACAGCTAAACATACCATCATTTAAATAAGGTTGCTTCAGCAAATTCCAAGTCTTGATCTGTGCTGCTTTGTTTTTATGTCTTCCTTTCATTCAGTCTTGAGGTAGCTCGCAAATGCATAACCCAATTAAATTGCAAGAATTTCCATAATTAATTAGGAACTATTCTCCTTTCTTTTCTACTTATACACATAAGTCCCCCAACCTTAAGAAATGGGAGTGGGATAAAATAGTACAAATAAACTTTTCTAAGTGGGTAACTTCTACATACATATCTACAACATGCTGCATCACAATGCCACAGAGTCACAGAACACTGACGTGGAAGTGACCTGGAAGAGGTGGCTTAGTTGGCCACTCTGCCCCAAAGCATGATCAGCTACACTGAAACCATTCTTGACAGATGTTTGCACAACCTGATCTTATAAAATTTCCAGCAATGGAAAATCTATTGCTTTCTTAGGCAATCTATAAAAATCTTAAAAATTGCAGCTATTATTCAAGACAGCAAAAAATCCTTACTGATGCTGGTCTGCAAGATTAATTCTTTCCAGTTCTAATCCACAATATGGCCCTCTTGAATTCACGGAGATAATGACTATGCACATATATCTCCATCACTAGGCATACAAAATGTATGTTGGTTTTCAATTATATAAAAAGAGAAATTCTGCATAACTTAACACTAGTGCTCTTAAATTAGTAAATTACAGAGAACTTTACATCTAATCAAGGTACAAATGCATCAAATTCTTCAATACATTGAGGTGTATTCTAAATAAATTTATCTTACTTTCACATTATTTTGATACAGAAGGACAGACATTTTCATGTACATATATATAAATATACACACACATCCCCCGTGGGTAGACTGTGGTTTAATACAAATTTCTAATGCAAAGTATTCCCAAGTGCCTAGGTCTGTTGAAGCCAAAGGTTCTAATGATAAAGAAATTAGCACCTTCACAAATGAGGACTCTATGGTCAAGCCAAGTCAGATGGCTCTTGTCACCTGTCTGCATCCTGAATTGCATTGAAGGGCCAGTATTACAGTTTATTCACATGCAGGAGTTAAGAATCCCTGTTGGTTGCAAGAAGGATGAAGAATTAATTCTCTCCTAACAATATAAAACCCAGCAGGATTTTACTTGCAAACACAACAACTCTTTCCAGAATTTAATACACATCAAGTAAGGCTTCTTATTTTTTTCCCCCCCAACTTTGTATTTTTTTTATCCTTTATGATAATAATTTTACTAGACAAAATTTTCATGGTGGTAGAGAGAAAAATATCTTGCAGTTATGGGAAAAGGATTGCTTTAAGGCTTTAGTCCCAATATCTGGAGGAAAAAGGGTAACAAAAATAGATCAAAAACAATTTTGAAAAGTGGAAAAATGGACAATCTCTTTTTTGATTTTATATCACCCAGAAGAAAAGTTTTGAACTTACTGAGTTAAATATTGACAACATTCTACCAATAAGTGAGTAGGGACCTTTTCAAACAGCTGGAACATTACAGATTTTTGCAAGTTCACAAGCCCTGTGCTCACATTTCCAGTAAAAGCTGCTGTCTAATAAAAAGCTAAATGCCCCAGGGACATTGAAGTGAACATATTTTTCTGCTGGTCTAAGCACACCAGCAGTCATTTGTAGAGTTTACATGGCTTTCTTGTCAATACCTGCTGGTCACAGTTGGTGAAGAAGCAGTTTCATTTATGATCTGCTTGCTAATTAAGCATGGCAGCAGCCATTCAGAGTGAAATTTTCAACAACCTGACACACAAAAGGAAGGAATCAGCTGTATTCTCAGAAGACTTTGATCTTTAAATCATTTGGATTCTGTAGTTACTGAAACTGAAAGGTAACAGAAATTACTTTCTCAGATTAACACACAACTTTTCTGATAAACTATGACATACTGTATGTAGGATGAGTGTTTTAACCCTAATGTTCTACAACATAATTCTTTAATTGAAGGAAAGTTAAAAGCATTTGAAGCTACCCCAATACAGGCCAAAAATCTGTATTGTCTTCTGCTTCTCCTCATTTGCTTCAGTGGTTCATAATCTATCCTTTCCTGCTGACATCTTTCATCATCCAGCTGTACTTTATGTCTGTTGTCCACTGCTTTACTTGCAGGAGGACTGCAAAGTTGGTGCTCTTCTGCACATAAAACATTCCAGGAAGTATCAGCGAAGCCACTTCATTGTTCTGTTTCAAATTCTTTGCTTCCTTGGCCTTCAAAAGCCAGTTACTTCTTTGCTGAATGATTATCATCTAACATCTTATATTACTCCTCCTCCTTGGTTTGCATCCCTGTGTTGTCTCTCAGTTCATGCTTGTAACACAAACTTGTAGGCAGAAGTCTTTGGCATTTGTACAGCCCCACCCAGTGGTCCCAGGCCTGAATTCCAAGACACATTGCAATACAGTAAATAAAATAACCCCTAAAATATTTGTTTCCTTGAGATCTCGCTATTTTTTTACGCCCTTTGTGTACAGGGAGGACAAATCTGGAGCAGCTGGTAACCAAATCTTGCAATGAAATAGAACACACCAGTAAAAGTGAACCTTTTCTGAGAGAAACCTTAAGATGGCAAAGGGATTAGTGTAACTTCCAGAGGTGGCTGAAAGATTTCTTCCCACAAAACAAAAACTCACTCCACAAGGAACACTATCACATCCAAGCATATGCTTGATCATTTACAAGCCATGCTCAAATTCTTAAAATAAAATATAATAAATGTTTATTTATATCTAGTTCACAATAGCAACTTTTCAGTTCTTGTCCACCTATGCTTTATATTCATCTTCTCTAAAAATGGACATTTGACATAACTGGAAAAAAAAAAGTGCCTTTTGCAATTTTGGACAAGAAATATAGCAAAAAAATTTCATTTTTAAAATATCCTAAGGACAAGAATGCAATAGACGGTGTTTCTATGCTGCTTGTAAAGGCAACAGGCACAGAAAAGTTTTTAAAGTCTAGTACTTTAGAAATCTGGAAGGTGGAGGCCTTTTCCACAGTCCCTGTAACAGAGGTTAGGCCTGAAAAAGTAAGCTGTTATTAGCTACTGAATCGCCTTGTCTGCCTTTGTCAGGTAATAAAGGATTCACAGCTGCTTTCGGCAGCAGCGGCTCGTGTTCCAGGAGTGCTGCTGCTGCTGCCGCTGCGGAACCAGGGCGGGCGGCGGAGCCCCAGGCCGGAGCCCGCGGGGTCGGGCGGTCACCGCAGGCGGCAGCGGCTCCCCCGCCCGGCCGCTCCGCAGTGCTGCTCACGCCTACTCTGCTCAGCCTAAGGTCTGTAATAAACTGCTGCCGGGAAAAACATCTGGTAGTGTTACTGCAGATCTGCTTCTGAAGAAAATACTTTGAAAACTACACAGACTTTATTTTGAAGCCCTTTTTTAAAATTTGAGACAAACTAAAGATCCCCTGGATAGATAGTAGAGCAAAAAGGCTTCAGGAAAATATAGATATAGATAAGATTTCATTTTAAAGACTGGTATTCTTTCCCTGACCTTTGGCCATTTTTCTTTTAGCTTCTTAATGGCAAATGAGGTTGAGCTAATAAATTCTCTGGAGATAATACACAACAGAGCTAAATAAAGAATCAAAATTCAGGCACAGTGGAAAATACTTTAGAAAAACTACCAACATTTTTAATTAAAGTAGTCCAAAGAGTTCGAAAGCCTTTAAATTTCAATTTCATGATGTTTTACTGAAAAGTCATCCCCTGGTCCTGATAATTTTCCTGGGGGTCTAAGTGGTTTTTGTTTGTTTGTTTGTTTGTGTGGGTTTTTTTGTTTGTTTGTTTTGTTTTGTGGTTTGTATTTTATCACTTCATTGGTATCTATTCTTGGAAATGCAGCTCTTGACTGAGATTTTGGCTGCACCCATAATGAAATATTTTCTGCTGTGGAATACTTGCAAAATGCTGCCAATAATCACTAATAATCAGAAAATGTCCCAGCAGGCAGTGCTGTCAGTGCCTGAGTAGCCTCACACATGGAATTCTGCATCGGAGAACAAAGAATAAAAAGTCTTTGAGCTTCTTTCAACATCAACTGCTACTTATTAAATATCAGGATTTTACTAAGCATGCTTTTAAGAAATACTTCAATGGAAAAAAGGTCACAAGAAAGCCACCGGTACAATTTTTTTTTTCCAGTTGGAGATTTCTGCGCAAATGTTACTCCTGTGCAAAAATCCAATACCGTTTATGATGACGCAAGAGTGACACAGTATTGTCTGTGAAGCTAGTTTTGCCCTGAGTAAGAACTTTCAGGCATCAAACTAGATTAAAAAGACCAAATGGTTGCAGAAACATAACTAAGAAAAAGAGAAGGAAGAAGAAACAGATACCAAAGCACCACCTTCTCTTTCCCTGAATTTTCCCTGAAAGAAGTAGAAAGGAAGTTTTAAAAAGTTTAGATCATTTAATTCACGTAAGATTCAATCCAAAAGTTAATATATCAAACACCTGAATCATAAAGAAGAGCCAGATGCTCAACATGAACTTACTTGGATACTGCTGAATGGTCACTATAGGCATTCTCAGGAACTGAATATAATTAAACAGAAAAAGTCTTTACAGGTAGTTATAAATCAACATATTCACTAGCATAGAGTTAACCAAACACAGGTTGGCTTTAGGTCTTACCTTGTTCTGTATTTGCCCTGAAGTCTTGGAATTCCTTGTATTTGATTAAATATGGAACTTTTCCAGACCATGAGGAAAACCCAAACAAACCCCGGCAAAAAAACTCCAAATGAAACAAAATCCAGAAACGACTGCTACGTAAAAGACAAGAAGTATTAATAATGAGCATAGAAGCAAATTTATTTTTAAAAAATAAAAAACACCTCAATTTTAGTAATTCAAGAGTTGTTTTTGTACAGCTCTCAGATAGCATTGTCTCTGGGGAGACCTTGGGATGACACTTCCCATCTACATCTGGGCTTGTTGAAAACTGACATCTTCTGCTAGTGTAAGATACAGCTTATAGACAAAACAGCCCTCTAAGAGTTAGAGCTACAATCATAGCAACATAGACAGATACACGTGAAGTTGCCATATATTCTCACAACAAGCTGCAAGGTGCACCAGCATCATCTTCAGTGTATCTTACACATGAATCTCTGTGTGTGCCGGTCCTCTCCTGCAGTTTAATAATGAGCTGTTTCATATATACACTCTGATCATGAGGGTTATGCTTAGTATCCTGCAGTAAAACAACATTTTATTTAATTTATGAGAATATCAGTTTCATTCTAGTCTTTGATGCTCTTAGAAACAATTATAAAGCAGCAAGAACTTCAGAAAACCACTGTTAGTATTATTTAAATTTAATCAGAGATCAAAGTTATGAGAATAGGTAAAAGCACCAGAAATTTCTCAGAACTGCTGAAAAACCTTTACATCTAAATCATTAAAAGTACAATACTCTACAACTCTAAAAATGTGCAATATGGATAACTCCAGTAAAAATAGCTATAGCATATAATCTATTCTGTGGCACATATTCAGGGGTTCAAAACAACAAACAAGAGGTACAGGTGAGAGTGAAGATGCTAATAATTAAAAATATTGACTCTTGTTGCTTTATAATAACAAGAGTCAATATTTTTAATTATTGCTGCTTTATAAATTTGTTATCATCTATAATAACTAGCTTTAAAGTCCACTTGTGCCACAGCAGTATCTGTAGAGGTCACCATAGAGGAGAGTAAACTAAAAAAAAGAAAACTTGTAGATTGGGATTGAAGAATGTGCAGTTAAAGCATATGTAACCTTTTTGCTAGGCCTGCACTGAGCCATTGCAAAATACTTCAGTATGTAGTGAAACCAATGTATTCATCAAGTTCTATCAACTATATTTTAATTTGAAAGTTGGTATGTGAAGGTGTATATATAAATAAAATAAAAGATTACTGTGTAGTGTCTAAAGGGTAGCCTTATTTATTGAAACAATAAACGCTGCTCTTTAGCACCACTGATATTGAATCACTTTAGTAGCAATGTTTTTATTCAAAATTAGCAACTTGCCTGAAGTAATAAATTGTTTCCTTTCTGTAAGTACTAGGTTTCAAAACAGATCACCTTAGTGAAGCAGCCCAGAAAACTGATGTGCTTGTGACACCTTTAATGTAGCTCATTTTTCTGAAGAATAAAGAACAAACCCCAGAATTTCAGAGTATTTTAAAATTTCTATTTGTCAGACAAGGAAAAACAGCCTAAGTGTATTACATTTAGGCTGTTTAAAAGGTTCATTATAGGAAGCTTCTATATTTATTTACTGGTAGAACTGGTAGGGATCACTGTCTGTCACAATTACAGCCACAACATTTCACTCCTGACAAGACTTTACCGTGTCTCTGTTAGTCCACAGTATGTCTGAGGAACTCACGGTTATCAATCTGATAAATCTCAATGTGCTGTGTCAGTTTTAAGGTCCACCAACTGCTCAAGTACATAAACATCAGCAACTACCAGGTGTTCTGTAGTACTTCATATCCATGCCTTACACTCTCCTTCCTGATTTTCATTTTAAGAAATCCACTTTCAGTTTCATTGCTCTGGTACCAATAATCAAATGGCAAAAGGTGTTGCCCGACGCTGTGTCCAGTGTCCCAAAAAGATAGTCTGAGGAAAAGAGGGCAGAACTAAACCCAATATAAGATATTAAAAAATATTTTTTATAATCTGAGACAGAAGGCAACATAGCAAAATTTTACACAGTGTTAGTAAGAAGGAAGATATATCTGTAATATGAGTTTATATGTGTATTTTTCTTCAGTTTTCCTGAAATTAAATCCTAAAATTTAAAAAAAAACCCAAATGATGACTCCAGGAGAGATTTTAAATATGATTTTTTAAAGTGATAGATGAGATAGAGTTAAAACATTCTTTAGACCTAGTTGCAGATATAATAATAATTAAGCTAGATGATAAGACAGGGAAAACTGAATTAATGATTTTTTCTACTCATTGATTTTTTTTCTTTGCAGGTTTTTTTTGTTGTTGTTGTTTCTAAAATATGTTTACAAAACAAGATTGAAAGAAAGTCACTTGTACAGCAGTGACTTTAGGGTGGAGAAAGTATCTTTTTCTTCTCTCTTTGAAGAAACAATTACAATAATCACATATCAACAAAAAACATTTCATAAATGCAGAAATTCAAATCTGGGTTAAAGGCATTTCCTTTAGAAATGTACCTCTATGTATATCTATCGCTAAAACATCATTTGTCTTTGCTGTTAATTTTCTGGTAAATGCATCAAAACCAAGAAGCCTCAACAAAACTTCATTTCAATTTACATTTAATGCCCAGGACAGCAAAGCTTTAAAACTTAGTAAGTGAAATGATCAGCAAGGGATTTCCTAGCACGGCTTATCGGTATCTAAAAAAACTTACCTGACACCGTCACCATAGATTGATAATAAGAGAACAAAAATGAAAATTCACTTTCAACTAAAAGAATGCTTTTAAAATCTGAAGGCAATCTTCTATTCGAGAGAATGGTTATCACTTTCATGGTTGAAAGAGAAAACTTGATTGTACCAGAAATGCTTCTGAGCAGGACTTGTTCTTATTCAAAGATTATTTATACTTTTTAAAAAAAAACCCCACCTTTATCAGACCACTCCACTACAGATACAGATTCTGATGCCTCTTTAAGTATCTAAATCCTGAAAGGTAGACCCTTCTAACCATGAGTTTCATAGCTAAAATATGATCAAGGCTATTGAAACGTGTAATGCCTCATTTTCAGAACTTTCAGTAAAACTGAAGAGTACTGTTACAGAGAAAATTTATCTAAGCAGTTGTGAAGACAATGGGAAAGATTTATCTAAGCAATTGTGAAGGCAATGTGAAGTTCATTCAGGTATCCCTGAGTGCTAGATGTACACAAACAGGCCGAGAAAACAGGCTGAGAGGTGGAGCTGCTCATCTGGAGAAGAGACTTTGGGCAGGCATTGTGGTACCTTCCTGTACCTAAAGGGGCCTGCAAGAGAGCTGGAGAGGGACTTTTCACAAGGGCTTGCAGTGATAGGACAAGGGGGAATGGCTTCAAACTGACAGAGGGTAGATTTGTATCGGACATTTGGAATAAATTCTTCACTATGTCGGAAGTGAGGCACTGGAACAGGTTGCCCAGAGAAGCTGTGGATGCCCCATTCCTCGCAGTGTTCAAGGCTGGATGGTGCATTGAGCAACCTGGTCTAGTGGAAGGTGTCCCTGCCCACGGCAGGGAGTAAAGTTCCTTTCAACCCAACCCATTCTATTATTACTATTTTGGCAGGGGAAGCATATAGGACAAGCATACCGAATTCTTAGGGTTTTATTACTGAAGGAGAAAACCAGAACAGAGATATAATTCTTAATGGTACTATTGGATTAACTGCCAGTTTGGTAGCCAAGTAATCAAGAATTAGAGGTTTACATTTTGAAAGAAAATTTTTGGTTCTAGTTTTCACTGTTTTCAAAATAACATCCCCATAAAACCCTGCCACCCTATCTACTAGAGACATATTTTCTAATGTAAAAATAGAAGTCAGACAATCTTGGCTTGAAAACTTCCATGATAGAAATGAAATGATAGGAAAATCTTGGTGTGTGTTTTTGTCTCTACTACTGATGCATTTATATTGAATTACTGAGTTTCCCTAGGACTACTTCACAGGTGAGGAAGTGATCTCCAAGAAGAGAAAAGCTGGTCTCAAGGAGTATTTCTTAAACAGAGCTTTGCCTTCAGACAAAATTGCTAGTGGCATGCAATATATTTTCTATATATTTTAATTAGCCAGACAGTAGCATGGAGCAGCTGCAGAAAAAAACCTTAAATATTCGCATAGATTCTCTTTTTAGGCTTCTTAGATGACAATAGCTAAAGACACCTCTTTGGGTGGCACAGGGATCAATTTTCAATGAAACAATTTTCATTCTTACGCTCACAAGTTCTATCTACTAGTGCAAGAGGCAGGAACAGCTGATCTGAGAGATAAGAAAAAAATCATGTTTAAAAAAACCAATCAAACACCAAAACAAGGAGCACAGTCTACTGAAAACTATTTTCCTCTCCAAGTTATGAGAGGGAGGAGTCAGGTAAAGATAGGGATAGAATGAACATTCCCTTCCTCCTAAAGACAATTTAATTAAAGGTTGTTCTTTAAGTTTGCATGAAATGAGGATCTTTTGTGAAATCAATGCAGATTGCGTTCCTATCTTATACAGCTACATTAGTCTCTGAATCCACCACTGACTTTGGAGAGTCTAGAATCCTAATTTTAGCTTTATTAGGTGCTAAAATTGTAGGGCATGAAGAGGGATGTTTGTGTAATCACATTATGGAAACAGCTTTGTCTCACTAGCCAGTTTCAGCATTCTGAATTATGGATCAGCATTGCCTAAACATGGCCCTTGGCATCATCAGCTCCAAATGATCCTGGAGAGATACAAGAGATTGTTGCATGAGATACAACTCCCCAAGTTTACTTGCCCTAATAAGCAAAGAATGCTGATATTCAGTACACATAATTATCTGCAAATAAAGGTCTCAAATACCATCTCAGAAATGTCTGGCAGTCCCTCAATATACACTATTTTTAAATTTAGCTAATAATCTGTAATTCTGAATATCTCCAATTACAAACCATAAATATGAAAATGCCTCTACAAATTTTCAAGCTTGTCCTCTGGAAAATTTAGGTCAGACTTATATTAAACAGTTATCTTAAAAAACAAACAAACAAACAAAAAGTTTGTTCTGGTTTGTGCACCCAGCAGAATAAATTTCTACTAACCTTACTTGCTTTATAAAATCTGAGATAATAAAAACCAAAAACATTTTTTGGCTATACAATGAGTCAGAATATTCTGCCTTTTTTTTCCCTACTGGAACAATAGGAACTGATTGGAGACATAACCCACAACTTTTACTAAAATGCTTAACATTAAAGAAGCAAATATACCCAGTGGTTTCACAGATGGAAAAAAGAACATCAAGATATTTTATTCTAATTTCAGTAGATCTATGCTTTTGAATAAAAGGCAATTAAGAACACATCATTAAAAACAATTATTTCTTATGGAAGTATTTTAGCTATTGTTCACTTGGCTCCCTTTAACTTTCATCCTATCTTTTCATCATCATATAAAACTTACTTCTCTACATGAGATGATTTTTATTATTTCCAGATAATAATAAGTAAACCAAACCCAAATCCAAACACTTCCACTCTAAACCTCCCTTCCAGTAAAAAACTTTTTCTTATGTTCATATGGAATTCATGTGTTTCATGCTCATTATCTCTTATTCTGCCACTAGGCACCACTGAGAAGAGTAGGGCTTCATCTTTGCACTCTCCAATTAGATATTTATAAACACTGATAAGGTCTTTCTGAGCCTTCTCTTTAAGCACCTACATCTTTGACAGAGAAGATTAGATACACAGGACAAATTCCTTCCAATATCTTTTTGATATCAGAACCACAAAAAAGGAAGTTAATATTCTAATTGAGGCAGAATACTTTAACGTCTATAAAAGCACTATTAACAACAAAGGAACTTGCCTTCAAGGAGGTCACCACAAGAGCAGTGTCAGGCTCTTCAGGGTGTTGCTTGGTGGGAGGACACCAGACAACAGATGGAAGCTGGGACACGAGATTCCCATGCCTATAAAGAAAAGCCTTTTTTGCTCCGACAGTCAGGCATGGCAACAGGTTGCCCCAGGAGGTGGTACTGTCTCGGTCCTCAGGTATTTTCCAGACCAAATTGGGAAAACCCTGAGTAACCTGGCCTGTCTTCAATTCTGAGCTCTTTTTGAGCAGAGAGCTGGACCACGATACCTCCTGAGGTATCTTGCAGCTTGAATTTATAGTATGAGCCTATAATATTTGACAGAAGTATACACAATTCATTTTAAAGGAACAGAATAAGGTCAGATCTAGCTCCACCACTGTTAAACAACACCAACAACAAAAAAAAAATCCAACCAAAACACCCAGTATCTGTGTTCTAGAAATACACACAATATGACCACAAATAGCACACTGTATGGGAATAAGAAAAAGGGTCTTAAAGTAGAGGTAGGTAAGAGAAAGGTATGTTAAGTGCTAATTCTGTAACAAGTTTTACACATAAAGCAAGAGACAAAATGGTGCAGGAAACAACACTTTTGGTAGACTATTGTCTTGCACACTGCATATCTTGCAGATTACAGGTTCTCATACTTTTAGGCAAGCCTAGATTAAAAAAAACTGTATTATTCACAACATAAAGAATCAACATTCCATTCTGGAAGAATTAATCTCGTCCCAGTTTCAATGTGACTGGGTTTGGTTTTGACTGTTACAGTTCTTGTTGCTCAACAGTTGTTTAACAAGTCAGAGGCAAGAAGTGTGCTCAGACCTCTCCTCATCCAATACCCTGTCTGGCTTCTCAGACATTTCAGTGGAAGCAGGGGCAAGTCTTTCAAAAGTCAGTTAGAGAGCACTGTGCAGATTTAATAACTGCTTCCCCAACAGACTAAAGTGCTCCTGGTGCTCTAAAAAAATAAATGAGAAAACTGAACTTCTCTAGCAATCCCTTGGGCCAATTACACAGATCAGAGATGGAATGATTCAAAGCATGATGAACCTGTCTTTTCCATTTTTATCTTGATCATTTTAGCATGAAAAGAGCTAGTTCTTGCTAAAGGTGGAATCAGCTCAACTACAGCTGACCTAGACAGCGACATAAAATTACAGAGTTCCTCAAGTTTTTTTCTGATTAAGAGAAGAAACAGAGGCTGGAACTTGGTGTCTGGTGCAATCTTGCTTATTTACAGAGTTAAAGTTCTGCTTTTCTTAGCACAACAAATCACAAGCAAGCAATAGTTTTCTGTTCCTTACTATTCCCCTCCACCTACCATTCCACCTAAAAGCTCTCACAAAGCAGTGTCTGAATTCACACTTCAAATAGTCATTTACATAAGGTCATGAGCATTTGGTTCGTTTTTCACTTTTGTGCCATTTTCTCATTTCTTCTAAGAATTTTTTCAGCAAAACCTCTCAGCTACATGTATTGCTGTTTTACTGAGTGACATACCTTGTTCTGATGCTTCTTAAATGAAAGACAGTAGCTAACCATCTTCAGTTAGCATTGTTACAAATAGAGTTTAAATTATTCTGTCATCCTATCTATGTGTGAAAAATATTGACTCCATGCTTCTTCAGTGAATATTTAAAATATAACTTTAAATACTAACATGCTTTACCTATTTTCTTGTCTGTCCACTCATCCAACTACTCTCTACTGTGACTGTAGCATCCAAGAACTGCACTAAATGACTGGATCCATTTCTACTTTTTACTCTGACGGTGCAAGCAATGAAAACTATGACCACTCTTCTGTGATACTTCTGTTACAAGAAATTGTTCCTTTGTTAGCTTTCCAAAGAGATAAATTTATCCTCCAGTGGGATCCTACTCTCACTGTCAACAAATTCAAACACACTATACAATAAAGGAATCAAGGTCCTTTCTAGAGTGACAAGAACTAGCTCACACAATCCTGTGCCGTGCTATGTTAATACTCCCACATTAATCTTTCTGACAAATACAGGGAGAAGACAGAATATACACCAAGATTATACAGAAAAACATAAAACCAAAGGTTTCAATTTAAGAATCAGAGTGGCAGGGTGATATTTAAGGAATGCAGACTGTCTTCCATGAAAAAACATTCACAATGCTTGGGGGGAAAAAAATCAAAGCGAAAAGAGAAAGAAAGGGTTAAAAGTGAACTGGTTACTTTATAAAAGCAAATAGCAAGAAATTCAAACTGAGTAGATGTTATTTCTTTACAGTAGCCTCAGAAATGACTGAATCCAGAATTCATATCAGATGACCACAAATTAAGTGCAAGGAAAAAGATGAGCATTTGCCACAGCCAAGACCCTCTAGTTTCTAATGTTAAAGAACTGAGTTTGATGAGCATGCAAGGTTAATTTCAAGGTTAATTTTGGGTATCTTATGTTTTATAATGCCAGAGATAGAATTTCTCCTTTGCACCATGGACATTTTTCAATTTCTTTTCTTCAGCCTACAGCGTTCTCAAAATAAGACAGTCAGGGTAGGCAGACAACATCTATTTAAACATTTGGTCAAGGTTCTGGGACTGAAACCTTGGCTTAAGGCTCTGTCCTTCCCTCTGACTTCTAGAGCTGGTTCAACATCAACACTACAGCGTTATCACGTCCCTATAGCACTCATGGTTTTCTCCGGGAATTGGCTATCACTGCTAGAGATTGTTAATTTCTAACCTGAGCGATCTGTTAACACATGGCTGCAGATGGGTTTCAGACACCAATTATATGGATGATAAAACACTGGCTTTTCACAACAAGGCTCTGCAGTTGAGCCCTTTCCACACACACCTGCTGGCCAACTGTTGATTATTCACAGCAGAAAGCTCAGCTTTTCCACTGACAGCCAGTGTGAGACCCATCTATAAAGTCAAGCCCAGCAGATCAAAACAGACTCAGTTCTTGAGTTCTCTGTGCCAAATGAAGATCCAGTGAAGAGAAAAGAAGGCTGTACTTAGAAATGCAGTGCAATGTACAATCACTTTCTGGTCTGTGAAAGAGATGAGCAGGAAAATAGATGGCACTGGGTTCTGCAGGCAAAGACAGTTCCCTTTTACACTGGTGTCATATGGAGAAATTGGATTACCACACAATAACAAGTCCAATAAGCACAGATTACGAGTGTAGGATAGAAAGTAATTTACCACTAGATTAATCCCAGACATTCCTTTTACCTAGACTGCATTAAAACAGGAACATCTATCTTTCCACCCTGTTGTTCAATGTGTTTCATAGTCTTTGCTCCCCCAAGAAAGAACTGTACATGAATTTTTTTTTATTATATTCTATTTACCTTCTACTAGCCTCTCCAAAATAACAGTTTCACATGCAGAAGTTTAAATCCATTTGGCAAGAAGGTACCACAGTATTTTTAACTTGTCTGCATTTTCACTAGGAGATAATGTGGATCTATGACTTGTGCACGTGAAGCAGCTACTCTCAGACAAACACACAGAGTACACCTTATTTTGCCAGATAGGATCTGAGGTCACATCAATACAAGAAAATTCTGGAATATTAGGCCAAATTAAATCTAAAATATTGATCTATGTGACAGATATTTCTTAAGAAATATAATGGCAATTCAGTGAAAAACACTGAATGGAGAGAAGACAGAAGTGTTATATATGTATTGAATTAATAAAATTTAAATAAAAATTATTAGTTCAGTTTAACTTCGAAAGGAGTGTCTAGTTACCTTGGAGGAAAACCATTTATAGCTCCTCCCATTTCACTCAGCCTTCCAAAATTCATTTTCTTGACAT
>VYZQ01054107.1:944-19439 GCA_013400655.1 Mystacornis crossleyi | reverse complement strand
ACAATATTTTCTTATTTTTTTTAAGGCAATTTTACACACTGAATATTAGAGTTTTTACAGAAACAAAACAAAATGCTTTAACAGCATTTCCTTCTAGTGCAAGCTAGCACAAATTTAAATATCTCCCAGCAGGCAACACAGAGCTCTGTTCGATGCTCGTGTATTTCTATTGGCTTCCATTTGATTAAAGGAAACTGCTTCACTATAGAAGCAAAGTAGAACAATTCCCTGGAGTATTACAGCACCGTGTTCTGTGTGTGTGACCACACAAGGATTCAAAAGAAGAATGATACAGTGCTCTATTCAGAATACCAGATTATCTAACTTTGAGTAATGCCTATTTAGTAAAGATTTATATTATTTCCATTTTTTAAAGCTCTATGCATAATTATCATAAAAGTTCTCTTTTCAAGATAAATTTAGTTTTGAAACTTTGGTTTTCTATCACTGGCAGTATTTATACTCTCAGGATACAGGAGATAAAGTACAAGCATAAAAAGCCAGCCCTCAAAAATTTAAATAACTGTCTTAAACTTCCATAATTTTGCAGAGGAGGGATTAAAAAAAAGAGTGAAAACAACACAAATGTTCAGCTCTCTAACCTGCTAGGGAGGCCTAACCTCTCAGGAGTTTTTGCATTGTACAGGCATGGATCTTACTTTAGGATCCAGAGACTTGGAGCTAAGATAAGAATGCAGCAGAGTATGAAAATAACAAGCCTTTTGTTCCTCTTCATTCTCCAATGCACATGTCAGATTTTGAATTTAGAAAACCTTAAAAGCACAAAAAAAGTCTATGCATCATGACGATATTTCCTTACTCTACTATAGGACTGGAGGGAAAATACTACAGCCAGAAAATCAGTGATACAAAGGTTGCCAAAACTACTGAAAGACTTCACATTCTATAGTACAGAACAAAAACAAAGCCATAAAATGAAATTCTGTAAATTAAGCAGAGAGATTTAAAATTGCCAACAAAGCACCCTCTAAGTAAATGGAACTATTTATTTCCAGAATAAACTAAAGGCAGCATGTGGTGCAAAGGAAGCAGTCATACCTTTGGGAGACGGAAGAGCCTAACGTTCGGGGATTAGGTCTAAAAGATTTCTAACTGTGGCAACCTAGGAAAAAAAACCCTTGAATGTTTATTTTCATATCACATCTCAAGAATCTAGCACTAGACAGTGTCAAAGCTGACAATTGCAAATTATTTTCCATCTTAAACTTGACAGTATTTACCTTATAAATGGGGCAATGGAAAACACAGTGCTGTGAGAATTAATGTGAATAAAGTCTGGAAGATGTTCAAGAATCTGGCTGTTATTAGATATGAACTTCTTTCATCCTGAGAATTACCTTCATGTCCTTCATATATGACAAGGTCACAAAATAAAATATTTCATTACAATATCTGTGTAAGGCTTATTTGAAAGAATTAGTTTATCTAGAAACAATAAATAACAAATTCTGAGGTTCCAGTAAAAATTTGATTTTTAAAAATTGTGTGTTACAAGCTATTCTTTGCAAGGCTTGACTGCCTTTATTTAATAAGGTCTGCTTACTGTATAAAATACAGTGAACAGCTTAGCTGAGTAATATGGAATTTTTGTGGCTATGATTTTAACTAGTTAAGCCTTGAAAATAGATGACAGCTACTTTATTTTTAATCTTACTGTTGAAGTAAAGCTGTAAACTTTCTCCTTCCAGAAATAATCCGCAAACTGATTGCTGTCAACTGATTGCTGGAGGGAAAGTCTGTCAACCACGGAGGGTGGAGACAGGAAAGACAAGCTCCCCCTTTCCATGTGTAAATACCTTTCTACAAAAAATGGAAGCTAAATAATCTTTGTAAATTAAAGATCTATTCTGTGTGAACCTTTAAAAAAAATGTTCTTTGTAGTATCCAGCACTTTTATTCATGAAAAACTACATCTGACTAGACTTTTTTATCAAAGAGACATGATGTTATTCAAGTGCTCTGAATGGAAACCTGTTTCTTTGTTCCTTAAAAATGAAAGCATATCTTGTAAGAGCTGATTCTGGATTCTGAGGGATATAGTATGCCCTTTATAAACTTCAAACACATTTATACCAAAATTCAAACTCTTGGCAGATTTCTAGGGCTAAAATATATTGGTCTTATACCATTTATTTGCAGAACACCTACCTGCCTTCAGAGAGTGTAAAGAAGATCATTAGTATTTATAAGGAGTTTTTTACCTTGTAAACACTATATAAATGCTAAATTATGACAAGGACAGAAGTAATCCAGTTTATCTTCATCCAGAAACTAAAATGTTATGCTTGTATTTGAATTACCTTATTAATTCATGTCTAAAACCCAGTATCTCTACTAACTGATATTTTGCCATTTATCAAAACAAGCTATCTCTCTAATACCTCGCTTCATTTTTTTTTTTCAGATATACACTAAGGTCCCATTGTAAATAAATACAATCTAAGAACACATTTTTCTGTTGTCAGTTTCTGGGGGGAAAAAATGTCTACTTTTTGCAGCTACTAAAAAGTTAAATTCAACACATTTTTTACCTCTTTAAACAGTTTTTAGGATGACAAAATGTAAGACTTTACTTACAGAGACTAAAATGACACAAAATGGTGGGTTAGCAACCTGGAGAATCGTAGTAGGAAAAAATATTAAATAATTTTCTCCATTGTTCTGCAGGTAGTGTGTAACATTTTACTTAGTAACTATATCTGCACCTTTTACAGCCTCAGTTGAGAATGATTTGCTCTGCCTTTCCAAGTTAAACAAATGTACAGTGTACAGGAAATTCTAGACAACAACAAAAAGAAGAAAAAACAAAAGCAATTATTTTTCTGAAATTCAGATGATGAGAATATGCATTTATATTGATTTTGGAAATAAAAGTAAATGCTAGAGCTGCATACTTGCACAGGTGCCCATTCACAGTTTTTCAACTCCCACCTGTTCACTGCAGCTTAGGTGCCAAGAGTCATTTCCCTCCAAATTCTAGAGGCATCATGAGAGGCCTTAGCATCACACAGAGAAGCAAAATTCTCCCATTTTTCTGATGGAGTTCCTACAGAATGTGAATTCAGAATCAAACTGCAAAGACTAGATTGCTTCTCAAAATCAGTGTCAAGGTATTAAGTTGAAAGTAGTTAGCTCATCACTGTCCCTAGGACACCATATCCTCATTTCAAGGAGGAAGAAAAAGAGAATAATCATTTTCAGTATTTTAAGTGTCATCTTTGCAGTATTCTGTAAATGGAAAGCCATTTAATGAAAAAGTTCCTTTTCATCACTCTTCTATGTGCATACACACAGACAAAACATATCTTTTTTAGCTAAAAGCAAAATATCAGTTTCTTCCTAAACCAACAAAAAACTTCTCTTCAAGCAATATTGAATAAATTTTCTTGCAACAAAACCGCTTGATCCTAGACCAAACTAAAATAATCTGAGTTTAAACATAGAGCACTGAGTCTCACCCTAGAAATCTTATGTATTGCTTGCAGTGAGGGTAGTTCAGTGTAGTTTCTCACTGCTGCTGGCAAAGCAGGTGAGTGTGGATAGAAAGTGAAAATATGGAATACAGAAGCAAATTTTCCCAAAAAATATTTTTGCTATTTGAAGGAAGCATAATAAAAGCCCTTTCATTTTTTTAACATAGGGTACACAATTGTTTCATCTGAATGAAAGGCCATTTGGCTTCACAAACTTCAGCTACAGAGCAATTAATTCACCTCTATTTTGCAATCAATTTCAAATTCCCCATAACTATAACAAGATCAGAGGTTCATTCTCCCTATAAAAATGAGGTGGGATAACAAATTTAATGCAAAAAAAAAATGCAGTGCCTGTGTGACATATAAAATAGTACCTTCCCTGTGTCAAACATATGGTATGAGTAATTCACAGTCATACACTCAAACACAGACAAGAAGACGTCGATTGGTGCATGTGCTTGCCAGTGCTATTAAACAAGAGCAAGGACAGACGGTGAAGAGAGATTTTAATCTGTTAATTTTCCTGGCCACACAGCAGCAGTAAAATTATTACTGATGTTACTAACTATTATTAATAACAATTACATTATTACTAATGAAGCATGAAAGTGAGGTGAAATGGAAAGTGGTGAAATTGCTGGGCTTGGAGGATTCTGATCAGTGCCATAAAATTCAGCTGGGAATGTTACTAGCTGTGCACTCTTGTTGACATTGGGGCCATTTTCCTTAAAGACCAGAATAATGGGACTGAGGGCACCCTTGGCAAGTCGGCAGAGCGTATGAAGTAGGGAATAGTTGTGCTCCATTAAAGGACCTCAACAGGCTGGAGAAATAAAGTTCAGCAAAAGGAAATACACGTTCCTCACCAAGAGAAGAATAACTGCGTGCACTGGTAGAAGTCTAGGGACCAACCAGGGGGAAAGATCTGGGCATAAAAGGATGGGGCGGGTCCTGGTGGGCAAGCAGCTGAACATGAGGCAGCAAAGTGCCCATGTAGCAATGAAGGTCAATACTCTCTGTGTTAGAAAAATAGTCCCAGCAGCCTGAGAGGGATGATCTGTCCTCTCAGCACCAGCAAGATCACATCTGGAACACTGCCTCCTGTTCTGGGCTTCCCAGTACAGAAGGGACACGGACATACTGGTGCACATCCATTTAAAAGACAGAGAAGAGATACGAGTCTTGGAGCGTCTGTCATATGAAGAAAGGCAGGATGAGCTGAGTTACTTTATTCCGGAGAAGGCTCAGGAGGGATCTTAATCAATATTTATAAATATTTGGTGGAAAGGAGAAGCCAATCCTTTAAGAAGCAAACATTATGGGAAAGGAAATTCAGAATCCACTCTCTCCAGATTTCAGTAAAAAATTTGATATGGTATCACCTAGCAATTATTTACTGAGTTGGAAATAGAAGCACAACACAAAAATGAAGTTGATATAAATGTGACTTACAGAAATATATTGAATGGACTTCTTTAAAATTGTTCTTCACACTCATCCTATTACATGTCTCTGAACATGGTGAAAAGCAGAGGTGTTTTGATAAAAAGCTAGTTATAGGAAGCCCTCTTGATACAGGGGAGGTTCTCAATAACTTACAGAAGAAACTAGAGGAGCATTTGCTCAGGCATATTAGAAATGGCAAGACCTTTAGCAACTCTTCAAAGCCACATGATTACTAATAGCAGGATTTCTGTGATTATTTCTGTGATGGTCTCTTATCATTTGAGAGAAATGCAAAAAGATAAATCACACACACATGTTTACTACTAATAGATTAAATTAACCTAGCATATCTGTAAAAGAAACTTGATATTCACCAGTGTCTGACAAATTATTTTCAAAAGACCAGGTGGAGCATTAGCACTGTTATTCAGGACTTTGAGCAAACACTTCAGGTACAAGGTTCAGAATTCAGGAGAATCAAGTTATTAGCCTCTGTATCTTCCTTTTTATTCTGTTTTTCCAGACAGACTGAAAGATGCTTGCTCTGCTTGTTTGATCCTAGCACAAAAAAAGCCAAGGGAGACACATGATCGATGTTTAAAATTTATTGAGGGCCACTCACCAAGGAGGGAGTTGGTTTTAAATAACAATCTTGAGAGATTAAAAATTAGGAATCAGAGAATGTATTTAGGCTGAAAGTTCAAAGAAAGCTTTAAGCATTAAGAGAGAGGTTTTGAAACATCCTTCCAGAAAGAGCAATGGGGCAGTGTACTTAAAGATAGACTGTGATGACTTTATGACTGGAATTAGATAAGATTGTTGTCTATCTAACTCAGAAAGGTCTTTTCTTCAGCCCTGAATTACTACGGTGATCAGCTACTCCCTGTTATGCTCCCCTCCTTCCCAGACTTCTTGTTCACACTATTCCCACTGAAGTTCAGCTAGGGCGATGAGAGGACTTCATGCAACTTTTTATCTTTAAGAGAAAAACAATCTTAAGACTTAAACTCCTACCCCTCTAGCTTAAATGGTTTTATAGAGTATTGCATCAAAGCAGATGACTAGAAGCCCTCCTTGAGATTAAAAGATTTAATCAGCAGCTAAACAGAACAGTGCACTGCAAACATACTGAAATGATATTGCCTCTTTGGGTCTTGATTAAATATTTGTCCTCCTTGCCAGTTTGATGGATTCCTGCTTACTATATAAACAGTCAAAGAAGGAATTTGATTGTACTCAAAGCATATACACCTCAAACGCTGTCACTGCTCAGAATCTTGGAATTTAACATGTCTGTTAGGATATACAACTATCCCCACCCATCAAAACATGGTATTTTTATGTTAATCATTGAATAACCCACTCAGAACTTTTCTATGGCAGTGTGTAGAGCAAAAACAGCTACAGAAAATAGAGAGGGCATATTCACATGACTACAGCTGCTGTCCAGTTGTCAGGTAGTTATTTGTATAGCAGTAAGTGAACACTGAGCAATGTTGCAGACAGCTAACTCTTCTCCATTCAGCTCCTTTCAAAGCTATGTCCATCAATAAACAAGCAGCACTGTGGTTTCCTGACCCAAAAAGCATGCTCAACCTGTTGCAAAAGTTGAAAAGGTAGGCAGGTCCATCATTCACTGAAGTCACCAAGCCCACAGTTCCTTCTATCAAACACAAGCCCTGATTGTAAGGCCAATAAAGCCTGGTGAGTGTAAACACATTTACCCACCTCCCTCTGGCTAATTTTTTTTTTCATTTTATATTAGAAAAGAAGCTAATGCTTTTCCAATATAAGTTGATCCAATACTTGACAGCCAAACAAAAACGTACACTGGACTGAAATTTACTCAGTGACATATATTGTTCAAACACCAAACCAGAACTTCCATGTTTCACTTATACCTTACAAAGCCAAAGCACTGGACAGAACAATGCCAGAAAAAGGTATTTCTATTATAATGGTATCTTAGAATAATAAATGTTCACCAGTTAATAAACTGGGGCCACTTTCTGGACTGGTGTCCATAACAGCATTTCCAGTCAGAGACAGAAGACTTGGAAAAGAAAACAAATTTTTCTCCTGTTCCAAGTTCAAAGATGAACTCCAGTTTTACTGACTGTCATTTAACTTCTACCACCTCTTATTCCATGACAAACCAAATTCTCAACAAGTGAATCTCTTTTAATTGCTTGGTTATAGCCTAGACCAGGGCTTCCACCTTAAATGCCATAAAAATTCTGTACATGTGAGTATGATTCAGTTTAAGAATGAACTGCAGTTTTGGATTTGACAGAAAGACTTGATTTCAAAATGTTTTTCCCCACCTGACTAGTCTCTTTTTAAATTTTGTCTTTTTATTTCTGGCTTGGGCTTATTTTTGTCTCCCTTATTTTGTTGCTGTAGAACAGTGATCTGAATACTGCATACAGGCTTGCTTTCAAAGTAAGCATATTGAGTGCTTAGCCTGGCTCATATGTTCTTGCTTACCTCACAGATTTCTGTGTTATTATTAGTTTCTTTTACTAGCATAGCAGTCTTTTGCCACACACAAACACATGATTTTACAATAAGCTCACAACTTATGAAACTTGCAAATTACACGTGCTGTCAAAGCACATAAACTCCTTAATTCCCTCATTCTGATGCAATGTGCAGGATCCATCCATAACACATAACATCTTTTTAATCAAAAAGCAGTATTTCTACCTAAGCAGAACAAAAGAACTTAATAATATTTGCCATTTACAGTATTGTCAAAAATACATTAGGCTACTAAAGCAATTAACTCCAACCTAAATTAGTTCCATTTGAAATGAAAAAACCTCAGTCTAGTTTTGCCAGCAACAAAAGTAGTGAAATATATGAAAATTCACTGATATCACAAAACTAAAGTATGAATAATTTCTACAATATGAAACCATTATCTCATCAGACTAAAGCCGTCATTTTGCATTTTATGAAGAGATACTTGGCACAGGAATAACACAAACATCTTACTGAACAGTAGGTCTGCCCAGTTCAGCTCATTTAGCAGGCAAGTGTCAAGAACTATTACAGTATTGCCTTAGAGGCAGTAAGTGAAATTCTTGGAAGTAGCTTATGACATTTTTTAAAGCTTTTTTTCAGAGGGTGGAAATAATCAAAGCAGACATCATACAGATTTTAGTTGCTGCAGTTGAGAAAGTGAACATTTTCAGTGGAAGTTGTGCTATCCCTTGTCCAAGTTTTCCCCATCCTGTATCACAGAAAATATGGGTTTGCACATACTAAAAACAGAAGGTAAAACAGCCCGGTAATTCTCAGTCTTTTCATGTGAGGCAAAAATAAGAGGACATTTGTGATTCTAAAGCACCATCCTTACACTCAACCACCTCCAACTCTGCAAGAGATTTCAGGCTATAACGTGTAAATCATTACTACATGCTCTAATAGTACTTTCTATTTAATCAGGAAAATACCCTCTAGAATTACAATAAATAACTACAGTTTTGTTTTAAATGAAATGACGTAGTTTATACCTGACCTGAGTTTCAGTCTTTTCCTAGTGGGAAATATAAATTCAGCATTTGGATACATAATCCTACAGCTCTCAGAAGAAGCCGACTCCACCGCGAACACTTTACATGATTTATAGCTCTCCTCCAGATTCAGATGACAAGTCTCGGCGGAGCAGGTGCAACGGGGTATTTTTTCCTTCCTTCAGACATCATTCCCTCGTATGTAAATTAATTAGCAAGTCTTCCTCACTTTCGCGTAAGCGGGGAAGATGAAGCTAATGGAATATCAGCGTTTGGTTTCTCACGAGGAGCGGGTGACCCGGCGGAGGGAGGGATGGAGGGAGGGAGGGAGGCAGGGAGGGGGCTCGCTGTTGTTACTGCTGGAACCACAGCGATTTTGACAGCGTCAGCGGCGATAAAGTGAGCCTGGCTCCCGCGCACTCATACCAAGAGAGCGATTTTTAAACCATGGGCAACATTTGGGGGAACCTCGGGGACGCGAAGCGAACACACCCCGGCACACCTCCCGCGGCAGCACGAGCATTCCTCTCCTCCCTGTCGGCAAGTTGGAGCTGCCCCGCCCGCCCTGCCCCTTTCCTGGCTGCCGGGGGAAAGGGGAGAGCGTCCCGACTCCCATTACCTCCTCCGGAGCCATGGAGCGCTGCGGCCGCGGCTCGCCCGGCGCGGAGCGGAGCGGAGGGGCCGGCGCTCCCCGCGCTCCCTCACCCGCCGCGCCGAGAGCCACTGGCACAGCCCGCTCCACATAAATGCATTAACAGCAGCCACATCATGATTAATTCATCAGTCCCAGTGACCAGGGGAGGAGGCAGGCGCGGGGGCGCGGGAGAGGCAGGGCGTACGGGACGGTCCCTTCTCCCGGAGTGCGTCCCCGGCACAGGGCTCCGCCAGCGCGGAAGGAGGGAGGGGTGGGTGCCGCGCCAGCGCCCGGCTCGCCGCGGTTGCCCGTGCGCTGCCAGGTCTGAGGGAGGGCGGGGGGCTCCCTGGACAGGTCACCGGGCGGCACCCCAGCTGCCGGCTGGCAGGACGGGGGAAGACCGAGGTAACCGTGGGAAGTTGGGAAGGCTCCGCGCCACGAAGCAGGCTGCAGTCACCGCTCCGCTAGACGCGGGAGCATCCTCAGCTCCACGGGAAACGGGCCGCGGGCGGGAGCCGCAGCCCTTCCTCGTCTCCTGGCTGCCAGCGGCCCCCCGGACGCCCTGGCTGTGGAGCAGAGCCCCGCGAGCTGCCGGTACGGAGGGGACCGCCGGGCAGTACAAGCATCCCGAGCACCCGTGTGGCCGTGAGCACGGTAGCAGGACTAAGCTCATTTGCACAAATGTGTCCAAAACCCCTCCTCAGCCTTGGTGAAAACAACTGCTCGGCCACGCGCCAGTTGCTGGAGCCAGGTTTTTCCATGCAACACATACATCACTGGTGTCCATATGATCTTGCCTTGGTCTGCTGAGGCAGCAACACGGGCTCCTTCCCCCGTTCTCCGGCATACAGCTTTGCTGCCCTTTCTTCTGAGGGCAGTGCCAATTTCTTCAAATATCCTTTGTTAAATAAGCAGTATGCTGGACATTGAGTTTCTTCACAGAAGGGGCAAAAGACCACTCTGGCTTTAAAGGTTTCAGAACAGCTGTTACATGCAGGAACACCTTTGCATTTCTCTGTCTTCGTTTTCCACTCGAAATACAGGTAGAAGTCCTCCAAGTCCACCATTCCCCTGGAATACTTAGTACAAGATATACTTTACAACACCAAGCAAGAAGCCACCTTACCTTCTTAGTCAGGTAGCTCCCTAGTCAAGTGATGAAATTTGTATAGAATAGCAGATTTATCACCAACTTATTACTGCCTCACTTCATCTATAAAATCAGGTTTGCCTACCTGGTAGCACTGTCATGCACCAAGGGACTGTATTTGAATAGGATATTATCAAGTTTTAACAATTCCTTATTGATCATGTGCCAGGAGCAAAAATCACCTCATGTGGATTTTAGATTAGCAAAGAATTTTCAACTCGACACAGCTATATAGAGAGATTTCCAAGCACCAGACAGAGTTCATAAGCTTTGTATAGAGAGGTCCTCCAAATTTTCACAAGCCCTAAGATAGCTAATCATAGGCAAAGAGGTTTAAAGCTGTGTAAGGAGGATAAGGAGGAAGAAGAAAATAAATGAAAAAGTAGAGCAGTTTTGTGGGAAAAATTCATTTACATGACACGTTAATTTTTCTTTTGCATTATGCTGTGGATTTGTGTTACACACAAAAGAGTAATTAATTCCACAGTTTAAGCTGTGTTGTGGTTTGCACTTGTAACGGGACTAAAAATCTCTAGGTTCAATACTTGAACGCTGCATTTAGACTACACAGCACAATAGCACGTAAGAGTTGCAGTCGAATTTTCTTTTAAAAAATAATACTTGCCTTCTACAGAGAAAAATCTTAATTGTCCTCTTTTTCCAAATTTTCCCATTTTCATCACATCTGTGACTTCTGAAGGTTCCTGTGTATATTAGAAGCCATTCTTACTGTAGGAAAAGAACAGAAGTAAAGCCAATTTTGAACTTTACAAATTAAGCAGAAATAGGTTAATGCAGTAATATCCACCATATTACTTCATTGCTTGGTACTGGTGTTCCAACATAATTATATAATAGTAGATTGTTCTACCTACTTTTTTTGGAAAAAAAAAAAAGATTTTATCAGAATCAAAAGTTTCCTGCACAAACTGAGGTACTCATCTGAAAAAGTAAAAAAGTGGAACTTGATTAAAACCTCTGAATCACCAATCCAAAACTCTGCTTTTTAGCAGACATTACCTAATATCTTCTGTGATCCAATACTTTGTCTTAAAATCAGTTCATTTCACTTCCTAGTGAAGGCAGTGCCTAACATCCCTCCTCTGATTAGAAATTGTCCCATTTGTTTCTCTCCCCATAACATTCTAATTATTATTCTCTTCTGCTCGCCTATTGATATATTTCAATACAACACTCATGTTTTTCTTCAACTGAAACAGATCCTCTTTCAATCTCTTTCCATAAATCAAGTTCTGGATTTCCCTTATGATGTCTATAATGTATTACAGTTTGATTCAGGAATTTTTAAACACTGACAGATGGACAGAGTTTTATACATGGCATTTCAGGAAACGCTTACTAATAATGCCCACAATGGTCTCTCCATCCCCATTTAAGTACTCATAAAGGTGGGATTTGCCTCACTTTCTTTCATGATTTTCCTGTGTAGATAGTTTTTGGTTTTTCCTGTGCTCAATACCAACAAGTCTTTCTCATGCCATACAACTTTTGACTTGAAAATTACCAGATTATACCAAAAGTTTTTATTGGGATGTGGTGCACAATCTTGAATTTAATTCTATAATACAACACCATTGCTTGGCTCCAATATTTTATGTGTGCTATTGATAAGTTGTGAATCAACAGCAAATTATGCATTTTCATTTTTGCTAAGATTATTAATGAATTTATTAAGGGATACCAAAATAATAAGAACTGAGTCTTGAAAAACCTAGCAAATTCCATTTATGCCTTGATCTCTTTTCAGCATAAACTCTCTTTCTTTACAGGTCGTTATCCATTTCAAAATTTTGATACAGGTTTTCTTGTCTTCCATTTCAGTAGTTGCCCACACACAGATGACTGCTTCCAGGTTACTAGCACTAAACTCTGGAGAAAGCAAAGGTGTTAAATGAGATGATGTATGAAGCATCAGCTATTATGGAGATTGGATGAAGATGTAGTATAATCAAAAACATAAAGGAGAAAACCAGTCATGACTAGACCAGTGAAAGTCCAGTCTATCTGCTGTGCTACATTTCCCCTACTTAAAAGTGGCCTAGTACTACAATTCAAAGAAAAATCACCACGGCTAGAAAGGGGGGAAAGTGGGCCTACTTTCTATGCTTTTCACTCATTTCTTCTATTTTTGGGAATTCTCCAGGTTCCTTATTACAGAAGGATTACCTGGGCAATTTTATTCATGTGTCATCTCAGTGACAGTGGTAGAACTGTGTAACTATCAAAGTACGCAAAACTTCAAAGCCTGGATTTTTTATATTATTGTTATTTATTGAGGTACAATTTTATGTTTCTACAAAATGATTAATATCCTTGCTGATACCTTATTGGTATGAAAAGATAGATGCATAGTTCCACTATGGCAACATCTGAAGTTATATGGACACAGATTCATTGGAAATATTTCAAGTAATATCTTTTTATTTATACTGTGAATCAAGTTTCAGTGCTGCCACATCTAGACGTTTGGTTTTGGTGTATCTCTGTCCAGGACTTCGGATGAAATCCCAATCACACAAAAATCAAATAAATTCTGCTAGGAATTTAGAGCCAGGATTGCATTCACTGAATTTTCTCTGAAGGTGCACTACATTTGACATGAAATCCCTAATTAGAGTAGCTTATATAAAATATAAATATACATGTGCCTAGGTTTATTTCTAGAAAATAAATTATATTAAAGGAAGAATACTGCATGATAGAATCAATCCTGATTTAGTAAAACTAAAAGAAAATTATAGTAGTACATCTATATGAAATATCACTGGCCTGAAGGCCATATCACATTTTCTTGATTCAAGGCTTAATATTCAAAGCTTAGTCACAGTTATTCATCTGCTAAGGTTCATGAAGTTGGTCTGATTTATGACTGATTTCGGCCACTACGTGGAAGTTGTGGTTTCAGATGAATTTTTTTTTTTCAGTCTGAAGCACAGACTAAAACTCAAGACATAAAAAGTGTATTTTGTCTTGATTTTCAATTAATTTTCAGTGCATTAAATATCTGAAAAATAAAGGGGCAAATCTACCTTTCGGTACTCAAGGCACTAGTGTTCATTAAGACTGAGTTTGACTCAACTTTTCCTCATTCTCCAAAGAACTTTTATTCTCAGCTTTATAAAAGTCAGATTGTCTGGACAAATGTGGATTTCAATCGGTATAAAACCTATGGGAACTTTGTCATACAAAAGCTCGGGGTTTGACATAGGCAACTTCTGTTATTCAATACAGTAACAACCTCTGAAATACTCCAGAGCAGTGCATCTTCTTTCATGTTTATCTGGTCATTGAGTATTGTAATTTCTGACATCTTAATTTTCAATAAATGACTTTTTCTTACTGAAGCCAGAAAGACTGTTAGAAATCCCTATTAACAGTAAAGCAATAGACACAAATTACTGATAGGACATCAATGATGTTGAAAGATGACAGATTTATTTTCTTAAAGGGGGGAAATTCTGTCATTCCTGAAGGGTTCTGGGGCATTCCAAACAAGTGTAGATAATTTTTGAAGCTGAAATATATTTTTTAATATACATTATTTCTGATATGTCAATTGCGTTACCCGAATCTGTGTCAGTAGAGGAAGTGAACTGAAGAAAGAGAGAAAACAGGAAGGGTGACTGAAAAATCGCAGCAAGAAATAAGATGATGCAAAAAACCACATTACTCCAAACTGCTAGTCCAGCTGAGTTGTACCTTCTGCAGGCCCAGAGCAGACTGTAACTAAGGTGCAATTGCTTTTGTAGTTCTCTCACTCTGAAAACAGTCCAAAATGATCTATATAAAGGAAGGGCAAGTTGCAGACAAGGCTGGTGTCTATCTACAATCTCTGAGCATCCTCCTGAGGCTGTGCAATCTGCCAAAGAATAAAGCGTGCTGCAGGCTCACCCTTCAGAACCTTAATGCACTTCCTGCTTGTGGAGGAACAGACGTGAGATCACTGGAAGGAAAACTCACTACACCACAGTACTGAACCAAGGCCATCATTGTTTTGCTAGCCCTGATGTTTCAGCTGAAATGTGGTTTATAATGCTGTAAAATTATGGGTCAGGTAAACCTCATTGCAGCTCTTGGGTATAGCTGTCCCTCTTCATTTAAGATAGATGTAAGAAGTCATTATGCTCTTTTGCTGAAACAAGTAACTGAAATGACTTTAGTCTCTAAACCCCAAACACAATTACACATCTCTGTACAAAACAAAAGTTTGAAAAAGCCAGGTCAGAATATGAATGAAGTGGGTGGAGTGGTTTTGCTGTTTTTTAAGAAGGATACAAATAAAAGTGACACAATGTATGTAGGCTATGCATGTAGGACGTGCATAAATATGGAGAAAGAGGAAATATGTAGAAGCTCACGTCAAATTACTGCCAAAGAACAGGTAACGAGGAGTAAACCTAGACAGGTTTTGGGCTGCTGGCACAAACTGACATGGGCTGAATCTCTGAAAAACAAAAATTCTTTTCAATATGTATAATTTCTGCTGTGCTCAAGGAAACAAGATTTTTTTAAAGTTGCTTCCTAAAAATAGGACTGCACTGATAAAAGATCAATCTCTATTAACAGCTCCCCCTTCTAATGGGAATAATCTATAAATCTCCAAATTTTGACCAGCCATTGGGCACAGTAACAAAGCTGTGTGACAGAGTGACAAATCTCAGATGTAAATTTACATGTTGTTATTAAAGATATAAATCTCAGCTAGAAATATACATATAATTATTAATTGATTTACAGAATTCCCACCCCATATTTTCAGAGGTGTGCTTTCCCTTAAGTTGTTCCTAAGAATCATTTACGCTCTGGGAGCTGTAACTGCTATATCTAGCTATCTTTCAAATACTCCAAGGATCAGCTAAATAAAAAAGACATTCCTATATAGGAGAAAAATATTTTAATTCTCAACTTCTATATGAGGATTTAGGTGTCCGTAACCTCCCCAACACACCTGCATCCCCTCTCCACCAAGTCTGGGAAAAAATTAGAGAGAACATAGGCAGGTACCTTTTGATGCCCCCAGGTGCCTTGAAAGAAGCTTAGAAAAGGAGAGAATCTTTTGGGGAAGTGAGCTGAAAGTGGCTTGGAGCAAGGAGTGAAGAAATACTCCAGTACCTTGTTCAAGGAAAGAGAATTTTGTAGTTTCTTGTAAACAAACAGAAGCATCTCAAAGAAACAGCCATACAACAGGACCTAGTTTTCCAAAAGCCATCAAGCTTTGACCCACTGTTAAACTCATCAAAGTATGAGTACATTCCTGACTTATACAGACCAGGATCAGTTATCTCAAATTATCTTTCCCAAAGAAAACCCGAGGAGTAATCCAGATAGTGCAAATGATTAATTTTCTCAGTGCACACGTAACTGCTGGCTTCATTAATAATCAGTGGGGTTTTTTCTATACCTGTATATCAATGAAAAAACTTCTGTGGAAGATGCAACACAGTCATGAATGAAGCAAAAATATTTAAAATGCCCATCTCTGAGCTTTCTAAATCTCACAGTATCAGTCAGGACTCACAACATCCTTAAGGTTAACACCCAAGCAGGGGATGCTTTTTGTTCACTTTGCTAAATAAATGCACAGCACAATGTCACATAAGGACAATTTAAAATAAACACACACACATATCATATGCAACAGCAAAAAGAGACATCTTTCAGAAGACAACAGTGATTGCTCAAGTTCTCAGTATATAAAAATGGAATACTTCACATGCTGGAACTGATCAAAGATCCAGTACTCTCTCTCTGGTGTACAGTTCATCTACTTTCCTATTTGTGGCCAGATGGTTAAAGACTGTAAATAAGTGTGTGCACAAAGTGGTCCTTTCAGAACATCAATACTACCTTCTGGCAATATTAAAGTTTTAAAAGTATTATTTTCCAAAACAGATTTTCTGCACAGACTTGTCATGCTTCATAGCCACTGATGGATTCAATGAAGGAAGAACTCAAGCAATGTTTGACCCTTTCTGAAGAGGAACCATCGCACCTACTGAATCTTTTGTGCATCTCATATAGCACCCTGAGCTTTCCTCAGAGGTCTCCTATCTAATTACTCACCAAGTTCAACCTGCTTAGCTCATGAGATCTGACAAAATCATAGCCCGATGTGGAGCAGCTGGGATTTAACTTTCATTTACAAAACTTAATCGGGAAATTTTTTCTTTCTTTCCATTTTTTCCTCTTCATTCTTAAAATCACATAACACCCACATATGCACATACAAACACACAAAACAAAGAGTAAAAGCAAACCACAACAGTCAGTGAAGTTACTTGCTATAGAAATAGCAGTGCTGGTATTAGCACTTCAAAGGGAAAAGATATTTTAAAATTTAACTGCCTGGCAGATGCAGCAGATATAGGACAGGAACCAAAGAGAGGTAAGGAGGAAGGGAGAATAGGAACAGGAGAAAATAAGTGGGGAAGGGTAGGAAAACAGATGAATGGTACATTCATTAAAGATAAAACCAGGCATACTGTATACTGGCAGTGAAATGTTGGCAATGTGGAATCCAGTAACAAAATTCTAATTGACTTCAGGGAAATCTATTTTTCACTCTGTATGAATATTATCACTCTCATGTACTACAATGTGTCAACACAATTCCTCAACATATTTATTTCCTTTTAGTTCATTCTTGCCAATAATTTATTCTACAGTAATTCTACAAATTACAAAGTAAATCTACAAGTAAAGACAAGAAGAAAACTAACCCTCACTACCAAGTTTTCAGTACTAGATTGGAAAAGCAGGATAGAAACCTGTTAGTTCATATGGCACAGCTATTCACAGAATTGGTATTACACAACCCATAAATAGCATTCATCGTATATTAAACTCCTGTATTTTGAAGCAACAGCTACAAAGTTTCATCCTCCTCAGTCCTGCGATTTGTTATCATCTACTACACTGCTGAACCCCAGAGGCCGTAATGATTTCAAAGGGAGGGATTTAAAACCATCTGTTTAGTCTGTAATGCAAGATATATGGGACAGTTAGTCAGTCTACATTGATGCATAACTGATTATTCTTCAGGCTGAAAAAACATTAATGGAAAAGTGTTTTATATGCAGTCAGTCTGATTGCTGTGGTAACACCGAATAACCTGAGCTGGCCCATTAAATCCATCCATGATAAAATTTTTTCTGTTTCAATTTGAAAATAGTAGTAATAATCACATAGATAAGTCATTAGTCTATTACAACTCTCTAATTTGCTCTTAGATCTGTTCTGAACAGAGTTCAGGTAACACGGTTAAAAAGTTACTATCTCTGCCACTGTTGTTTCAGGAGATTTTTCTGATAAAGGCCATTATAGCAAATATGAAGAAATATACCCGCATCAAAATAATTTACAGGAAAACCTTTGCCCTGATATCAGCCATCCATTGTGTAAGCACCGTGGGACACCACTTCACAGGAAGCTTTGAAGGAAAGGAGATGGATCCTTTCTCAGGGCTCCTAAAACAACTGAGGCAGATGCAAACAGTTTCACAACAGGGAATCAGATTCCATGAATCAAAGTAAAGTTTTCTTGGCATATGGGCATCAGAAACAAGCTCATAACTCCAAATGTATGACCTTGTGGAGAAGCTCTGAATACAGGAAATAGCAAAGGTCAACCCATAAACTTACGGGATCATAGTTGAAGGACTTTACTTTGCACTTTATAAGGACTGTAAAATGATGATGGGCACAATTTCAGGTTAGGTTTTTTTGCAAATGATTTTGTGTCTTTTTGATAGACAGAAAAATGAGAACACAGTAGTCTGTTAAGAAATAAAAAATTCCTTACTGATTTTGTTTGTTTGTTTTTCTGAAAGTTGCTTTAACCACAGCTTTCTTCCTGCAGATGCACAAAAATTGTTAGATGGGGATTTTATTTATCCAAACATTACGGAATGGTTATTATCTTCTTACCAGGATAAAAACTGACTATGGCTTAAGACAGTAAAAGATACAGAAGAGACAAATACAAAGAACTGAGTAAATCTACTGTTTTCAAGTGTGTAGTCTTACCAATCAGATGAAACAAGATGATTACATTAACAATAATCATGGAATCATAACTTTATCTTATTCACTCCATCTTTTATGTGCTTTCTCTTACTTACTTCTCCATGTTTGTAAAGTTCAGATCATTTAAAATTCCTTTATCTGTATGGCTGAGTTAACAGTAATTATTTTTTTAAAAATTGGTGGTTTTGCTTCGTGGCCTCAAATG
>VYZQ01054105.1:47094-60833 GCA_013400655.1 Mystacornis crossleyi | reverse complement strand
AAAAAAAAAAAAAAAAAAGGCCAACAGTGATGAAAAATAGGACATGAAGGGCAAGACAGAACTCAAAGCTGAGAATTAGGTAACTGAAACATGGCATGATGTTGCATCCACTTGTATGTTCATGCAATTCACTATTCTATTAAATTAAGCTTAGTTTCTTGCTATGCTACATGGTTCTCTGAAGTAAAATTTTCTTGTTGCAACAACAGAATGTTCTGTACCCTGAAGAAAGTCTCTCTGGAGTACACGCCATCCAGGATCACTGACCTGTCAAGTCTGTACTTTACAGTTCTGCACTAATAAGAAATGGTGTGCTCCTTCAGTGTTCATCTTAACCATTCCCCTCCCTTCAGTGTTCCTTAAGGGTACATAATAGTTTCTGTTGTAATCATCCATGTAGAGCAGAATAGCACTTTTTCCATTTATTCTCACCTCAAAAAATGCAAATCTTGTCAGGTTTCATGCATGACACCAGTCTCTATGAGTAGCCAGAAGCCTTTGCTTCAATGGGACTTTATCAGACAACTATCTACTTTGGTCTGATTCTATTACCATTACTGATTGTCAGGTTGCCCCTTGAAGAAATACACCCAAGTAAGTATGCATTGCATGAGCTTCAAAACACCTGTGTCTGCCTTGAGGTTAAGGTTAACAAAGAAACACCCACTCTGCAGAGAGGAGTATGACCTCTGTCTCACCCATGATGCACAAGAAGCTCTCACCAGCATGCCTGATTTGTCATAAGAACATGTATTGCAAGCATGGAGGAACCTGTTTACGTATCTACCTGGCATTCTTCATTCCCTGCATTTTTCACTCAAATGAACATGGGTGTTTCTTGAAGCTGCTGGAGTAATTGACCACAATAAAATACAATCTTTTTCTGCAAAATTCTGGAATATTGAACAAAATTCAATACCCTGATTAATCCCTAGACTATTTTTATACATTTTTGGGGGATCAGTACTGATGTCTCTCCAAGTGCTTCACAACCTGTCTTCTATGATCTTCACAGAGTTGTCTGCTTCTAAAATAGATTTCCTTGTTGTCTTCTGTCTGTTATTCTGTTTCCTTCCTCTGTCCTTTCTGTACTTCTAATTTTTGTTCTAGTGCTTGAATATCATCAACAAGCTGTTTATTCCCTTTTTTTCATATCATTAACAAAGAAACTAAGAAAGACTTAATCTAAGGTGAGGCATTTCTTCCTAACTACATACTTTAATCTTTAACATTGCACTTTGTTTATGATATTCTACACAGCTTTTAATCAATATAACAATGTTTCTATGTATCAAAAGTGATTTGAATTCATTTTTCAGGTATGATTTCATTATTCACTTCATCAAGAGATTTTCTATAGTATTTCACATATAGTGCTTTATTTCACCTAGTGATTCTGTAATTCTGTTTTTAAAAAAAAGTGGAGTTATAGGAGTAAAATATTATTTGCTTCCTTTATAGATGTAAAATGCTTTTTAATATAGCAGAACTGCTGCATAGCGAAACTAGTTGTGTTTGCATTCAGCAGGAAGTGAGGCTGGCTCATTGATAGAGGAAAAAATATAGTAAAAAGAGGAACAAAATAAAAGGCAGACAGGAAAAAAAAGAAACATGCCAGAGTGAATAAGAAGCATTTTGAACTATGGTAAAAGAGTATCTGTACTAATATCTACTTCTGACAGTAGTCAGAAAGAGGAAAAAATTCAATAAGATTTACCAAATATATCCCCTTTCCTCTACCTTCTCCTGGTCTGGCTTCATGCTTGAAGCAATATATGGTTCAGTGGGTTCCCATATCAGAGACTGACAGACATTACTTTTTTGAATTTAACAGATTTCTTCAGCATTAAATGTCACAGAAAACTGGTTTGATATTGTGCAAGTACCAGTATTGGATGCTGCTTGTGACAATACTTCTTCCAGAACTTTATCCCTTCATTTATGTTTCTGCATTTCTTATTGTAGGAAGCAGTGAACAGATTTTAACTGATGACCTTTTCTATGCCATTCATGGTTTATACACATGCACCATAACTCCCCTCAGTTATTGTTTTGTTTTTTTTTCCCGGTTGTAAACTCACTTAATTTTTCTTGTAAGAAAGTTATTCCATACCTCTGGTCACCTCCACCTCATCCAATTCCTTTTCAGATGAAATTGGCAGCTGCACATGCAATTGAAGGCACAGGGACAGCATGGGTTTAAATAGACCCTAGAGGGATGGTTCCTATTTAATTCTCTGTGTACTTCCTAATATTCATTTGACCCTGTGATGGCTGTGAGCATTCAGATCATGTTTTTGCAGTCTACGGACTGATATATTTATCTGCAAAAAAATCCAAGATATCATGAGAGATAAGAGTTCATCTGAAAAACCATCATTTTTTCATTTTGTGGAGGGTTATTTTCTCACTTCTACATGTGAGTCGTTTACATTTATAAACAGTCAACTTATCTTTCATTTTGTTTTGACAAAGATCTCTTACTATCTTTACCATAAAACAAAGACACTCTTTCAGCTTCTCTGCAGTGGTTACTAGTTCAAAGAATTCATTTAACTTTTCTTCTACAGCATTCATTTCTTTGGTAAGTGTGGCAGGTAAAGCGAAGATGTACATGACCAACACAGCAAGAAACAGTAAAATGAGAAAGGAATTAAAAGCAGAGAAAAAGTAACCTATTAAATCTGTAATTGCCTGGACTACTTGAATGACAGTCACAATAATTTCTCTAGCAAGATGTAAACCCCACATTCTCCAGTTAGCTCAGATGTCTTGTCCTAAAGAGAAACAGTCGAAGCCTAACATGCCCATTTGGATTTCTGGGTTTTGAATTAATAAGGTATTTGACTGGTGGATATCAGTTACAAATAATAATCCATTTCCCATTTTGACATCCAAAGTGTTATACCTTTCTTGCTTTCTGGATAAAAATCTACTTTCTGAGATAAGTGTGACTTTTTTTTTCCTATCTGTATGGTGAGAGAATGCCTGGAGGTGGAGGGTTTCTCATGCAGATGGAGATGAGTGTGCTGAGTCACTGTCTTTCAGTGTGTGACAGACTTCCTGCAAAAAGTTAGAGAAGGCTTCGGGCTCTCTTCTGTACCCCAAGTACAGAATTAAAATATCTCTCCTTCTTATTAAAGTACTTCTGATGTAATTTCTAACTTTGAAATAAGTCTTTTAAAAAGAGCTGAATTTGATCAGTTTAAATACTTTGCACATGGAATTAGTTATGGTGTCAGGTCTCTTTTTCATTGTTTCATTAGTGGCTAAACTACATATATAAAGTTCCATCTAAATATAACATCATTTTGTTCTTATGCCTTTTTAGAATGTTTACTTGACATTTGCAAGATAAGCCCTCTAAATAATCTAGTTCAAGGAAAATCTTCATCAAAAGGTCATTTTTTAATGCTGAAAAGTCACCATGATTTTTTTCTGAAATTATCTTCTTTCGCCTTCTCAGAGTTTTGGTATAATGCCCCAGATCTACTTTATACCCCTTGGGTCCTTTTCTGCTAGGGGTATTTGAATGCTAGATATGATATTTATCGGTAAACACAAATTGGGGGATGGCAGCAGGGAGATGTCTCTAGTTACAACTGGTAGGTTTGAGTGACAGACACTCCAGTCTGGCAGAGAGTAACTTGCTCCTGAGGCACTAGCGATGCACAGGAATGTTTGCAGACATTCAGGGGACAGAAAAACGTGCAGTCAGTGACCCACAGCCATTCATTTACTTCCAATATACTCAACTCCGACTTCTCTGATTTGCATAGGGACAGCAAAGCTATTTCCTGATAGACATACAGCTAATCCTCTGTACCATTATCAGATAGATTACTTGACTGCTACTGTAATATGCCTTCTCTTTTCCTATCCCTAGCCTCTCAGTCATTATCCCATGGATTTTTCCCTTTATTGAAGGTCCTACTTTTAGAGCTAATATTTTGTTAAGTCAACACTGTCACAAATCCTGTGCCTTCAATTCAGTTATCACATTTTTCCTTTTCTGTTTCTTCCAGTTTCCTTCTTCCTTTTTGCTTCCTTGTTTCATGTAACTATTTCCTCACTGAGGGTTATTTAACTATTAGTGGAGAATTTCCATAGAGTCTCTGTCTTCTTAAGATGCTGGAGACAGAATTACGAGGAAGACTGTGCAACTGAAGAAGTAATTTCACAGTGAGGACTCAGTGATATTTATTGTAGTAGAAGCATTTGGGTTTGGGATTTTTCTTTATTAAAATATGATTTTTATATATGACTTTGCAGTTATAATTTAGCTGACATAAATTCTTGGTGATAGCTTTGATGGATATTATGCAAAACCCGCAGATAAATGTAGCATACATAACAGGACAGATCCCTTCTTTCATAGTGCATTTTTAACAAATAGTCAACTGGCAGGCAGAGGGAAACATTAAAAAAAATAGACATTATATTGGAGGATAATACCAGCCTTGATCTTGCACCATCCAGCCTTGACCTTGCACCATCCTTCCATATTCTGATTCTCTTCACTATTTCCCTTTTTTCCCACGAGAAAATGAAGAGGTACTGTTGTCATCCTTTGAAATATATAGAGATGAGACTGTTATCATAAGGCTAGTGCAAGTTTATTTTTAAAACACCCAAAAAACCCCCCTCAGTTTAAGAAAGTATGATTATTTTAATGGGTCAGTCTCACGCTATAGAGAGGTTCTGTTGTGGTAAATTGAAATAAACTTTTGTTATCTTGCATGCTAACTACTCACTGATTTGCACAAGCTGATTGTCAAACTGTAGACAGTATCACCTGAACATGGCTTGATAATTTAGTGTGCTTATCATAACTCTTTTACTTGATTTAGTGATTTTTGTCTTTCCTAATATATGCATGTTTTGCAGGGATCTATTGAAAAAAATGGACTCTCAAGTCTTCAAGCATCATTCCAAAACCAAAGCTTCTAGTGTGCTTAGGAACTGGTGTTCATTTTCCTGAAGTATAATGGATGAAGTTGTTTTAGTTTCTTATTTATCCTTACAGAGTGCAAACACTGTGTACATTTCATCTGTGTCAGATCATATCCTCTCCATTCAGAATACATAATCTGTTTTACTTGGCTCTTGTTTCTGAAGTGGAAAGAAGATCTAGCATAGCATAATCTCATTTGAATTAACATCAGCAGTTCCAAATGCATCATTATTTTTCACATAGCTATGAAAACTTGCAATAGCAGTGAACTCAACTCAAAAAATCTCAGCTTTTTTGGGGTTAAATTATGCATACAGTTATACACACAGTAGAAAGATGTGGAATGAACTAAGGTGAAAGTACACAACATCAGCACAATAACTGTGAATAACATCTAAAAAAGCAGCTCATCTGGACTGACACCTCCAATATTAATGCTGCATGAAAATGCACATCCTGTACATTACCTTTCCATTTGGCCTGTGTTAATGTAAATATATTACATGACTCCAAAGTTCTTAATTTGTCACAGGACACTTATTTTTTGCATTTCTTTGTTTTGCCAATTTACTAAGGAAGAAGTTTTGTGTTTTCCAAAAAGACTAAGACAGGAAGGATGTGTTTGAATTAATTTCATTTACATGGAAATTGATTCTAATTGCACTGCTTGAGACAGATGTAAAAGTTCAATGGGAAATTTAGAAAAAAAAAAAGTAATTTGAAATATTAGTATAGTGAACCCTTGGTCTTTATGAACTTTGTTTCCAGCATGGATGGGTATTTCATTAACATTTTGTCTTCAGTGCAAAATTTAAGGCTGACTAGATTAACAGGAGGTACCCACATGCACCCAAGGAATCAAATTATATGAATTTGTCAGTGACAAATTGTTTGAAACCAATTAAATATCCTTCTCTGGCAGGTACCAGATGTCAGGAAGGAAGAGGCTGCTTAGGGAAATTGCAAGTGTTAATGGTGTAGTTAAAATCATTCTAAACAAGGTTTTATTTTGGGGCTATGGGAAGGGTGTGTATGTGTGGCTGGAAGTCTTTCCAGGATTTCCTGCCTCTTCAAGAGCTTTATTATATTTTTAAAAATAACATGTCTTCAGCTTTGGAGCAATAGCAAGGAAGACTAACCAAATAAAGTGTTATTTTTCCTGGTGGCGTTTGGAAGAGGAAACTTTTCTTTTTGTTTCTTCTCTTTCTTTTTACTGCATTTTCTCCTTATTTATCTTCTTACTCTCACTTTTTTCTCTTCTTCCTATTTATCTCTTTATTTTATAAACCTGATTTATTTTATGGGGAGAAAAAATCTTGACATTGATCACTTTTTCCTGAGTCTCACCCAGGAAGTGTGTTCATTTATTACATAAATAGTTTTTGGATGAATTCTGAACCATTGGCATTACTGTGGCACATAAAACACACACAAGCTGTAATATAAGGCATTTTCTAAAATTTGAAGGTTTTGCACAGCAAAAGGTATTTTTAAATTTCTTTTCCCAACTGCAGTGTTTAATGGACTAGGGAAAAAACCCCGAAACATGTAAAAATAACCCAAGTTTTTTAACCTTCCTGAAATGCATGACATATGATATAATTAACCTTGAGTTTTAGAAATATGTAAATCTAAATTATGTTGATGGCTTGAAAGTCATATAAATTAAAATATAAGCAGAAATGGATTTTATTTGCGTTCAATTTTTTCATTATGTAAGATGCACAAGTTTCGGACTTGGGAATATATGTTCTTAAATCATTTTAATAATTGCAGTTTTTAAAATGTAGATTATATAGTGATCAATTTGTGTCATGGAAACATACTATTCAGGCACAAAACTGTTTTGTTTGTTCTCAGGCACAATGACTAATTTAAAACATGTGTAGGGGGTTTCACTTCACATTCACCTAAATGAAAATATTTTGGTTATCTTTATAGCCTGGTAATTGTCCTCGCACTGTGTGATTCATTCTTAATGTTGAGATTCAATGGATCAGGTTACAATAAATATATATTATCTGAAACTTTTTGGATGAAAGCATATCTTACTGTTTTCTCCTAATTGTCCACTTAATAGGATTTAGAAAGGATTTGACTGCAATTTGTCACAGTAATCTCAGAGAATGAGGGAGAGAGATTCTAAGAAAGGATGACCTCCAGTTTATAATCAGTGAAAAGTGCAGGAACAGAAAGCAGGTTACTGCTCACATTAAGAGGAATAAGCATACTGATTCCTGGATGGTATTGTTGAGCTAAATGTTCAGGTAATTATTACAATCTTTTTCAGTTAAGAACTATTATTGTGCTTGAAAGTCAGAACAGTTTGGCTGAAACTGCTTTTCAAGTCCAAAGTTCATCAGTGTCTGTGTAAAATACTGCTGTCCCGTGGGAGACACAGCGTGACAGTCAGAAGTCACAGCTCGTCACAGGAACATATCGCACTGATGTCATCTGCTGGGCAGCAGGAGCCGATCCCAGCACTAGGACTTCCTCGGGGACAGGAAAGGAGCCAACTACAACACTTTTGCTGACAGCAATCCAAGCATTATTTTACTCTTCCATCTGTTTCTCTTTCTAGTCTACTATTTCTGTTCCATACAGAGAAAGGTCTTCTTCATTGTCTGTATATCATTAACAGCTCTGCATAGAAAGGCTATCAAAATGCCATTCTGCTGTGTACACAATGGGGAGGTGCTAGAGTGAAACGAAGCAATGGATTTTCTTTTTTATTTTTTTTTTTTTTTTTTTGTTGGAATAGACAAAGAAATGCACTTTCATTAAGTACAGAAGAAACTGTTCTGTTCCATGTAAAATAAATGCATAAAAACAACAAAGGCATGTCCACTGATAAAACCTTCCAATTTGGAACCTGGATTGCTGGTGGAGGAAAGAAAAGAGATCATTCGTTCTCATTTCTTTTTGGCTTGTATTTTCTGGCTCATTGGCCTGCGAAATGTGAGCCCCTTAGGCAAACTTGGTGCAAGTTTACATAAAATTCTCATTGAATATGCGTAATATATCTCTAAAATAATTTACAGTGTTTTGAGCATCACTAGGCTAGAACTGTCTAACATAGCAGGTGAACAAGGAACCTATAAAGCACCACTGCCCTATATTATATTCCCACTCTGAGTGACTGAAGGAATTCTTTAGCCACTCTATTATCTGATAAATTGAACACTTCATGTAATTTTTCTAATTACTAGCTAAAATGTAAGCCTGGCAGTCATTGACAACTATTATTCATTCCGAACTTACTTTAATGTAAAATGAGAGTGATACAGGGGGGAAAAAAAACATAAGTGAGAAGAAAACTAACCAGATTTTTTTTTTAAATATAAAATTCCTAAGAAAAGAAAGAGTGACTTTATTTTCCCCCAAATATACATTAAATAGAACACATTACTGAACTGTGGGCAATACAGTCCTGAAAGATCACATGTCTAAATCCATGAAAGAGGAGCTAGAAATTCATCTTCTGTATTCCTCCCAATGGAGGTTTAATAGCCTGTTTCTGCAAGAACATTATACAAAAGGAACAACTCAAATGTATTTGGAAGCAAACACAATGGAGGAAATGTTGTTATGAGAAGCTATGAAAACCATACTGAAAAGTTATGTAATATCGTATTCAAATCACAGGAGGAAAAAAACCCATCAAAACAAAATAAATGAGAAAAGAAACTAAAACCAGGAACCCAGAGAACTCTTCCAGAATAGAGGAGTCAGAAAATGCTCTAATTTACAATTACTGGTCAACACACATAGAAATAAATCCTTACAATTTTATATCTAAAGCAAAATGCTATTTTCAAATCAATGGTGACGAGTAAGCTTGGAGAAGTACTTGATTCATCAAACATTTTCAGCCTGGTTATTGTTGGGTGTCTTAAAATACCAGCAGTGCAACCATAACTACTAAATTTCAGGAAATAATGAAAGAATGCTGCAATTTCTGGGACAAGCTTGCTGCAATTAAATGCAATTCAGAGAAGTTCACGATGGCTGGGCCAAGTATTTAAAGCTGTTGATTCTTCCAAAACCTGAGTTGCTTAAAACTCCACTGTGACCATATTAGTTTGAGACATCCATTAAAAATACCAAACGATGAAGTGCTTGGCATCTGGATGCACTGTAACGGGCATACTAAAAAGGGTTAATTTAATCCTCTTTCACAGCAAATTTAAAGGTGACTAATTAGATATTTCAGCTGTTGGGTTTTCTATGCAACAACAAATAGCAACTTTTCAAGAGGAAAAAGTGTTTTTTTTCTTCGTGTCTTTTGCTTAAATGAAAGAAATTGATGATGAGCAAATATAAATTTTTGTTTGATAGAGGGTTAAAAAAGAGAAACAGGAAAATTGCTAGCATTCTAATTGTTTTCTTTGAAGGATTCTCAAACTACTCTTACAACAGGCAGCAGAAGCAGCAGAACAGGTTCCTTTATTTGAGTTCAGCCTGTTTATCCTCAGCAAAGGGACAGGGTGGATAACAGGATCATCCAAACACAACAAATGGGAGATGTACTAAGTCACCCATTTCCTGTGCTGTTTCTTATTCATCCTTAAATGATCAAGTACCTTCTATCTCATACCACAACATCCCAAGACATGCATCCCCAACAGAGTTTGCAGACCTTTCGCTGATGTTTTTCACTACTAAATGAAGAATCCCAGAGCTCACTATTTCCATACCCTTCTCTTCTACAACAATATCACCTAGAACCATTAATTTTTGCTATCCCCACATTCAGGGGTCATCACTCTTCTGTGAGTGGCAAACACACTTCACCATTCACCTGACAAAGACATCCTTCCTCAGAAGCTGATTTGGCTAACTGAAGCATTAAAGGCTTTGTTAGCAATGTGATATAACCCATATTCATTTCTATGAAAACTTGTAACACTACTAACTAGCTGGTCTTGTTTTCATTGTATCCATTCCTGTTGGTTTAGGTCGTTATACAAGTTCTCTTATTACACTGTGATTGAAGGTCTGTTATCCTAAGAGTCTTCTTGTATAGTCATAAATAGATAAAAACAACTTCTAGAAAAAGTAATGGATTGTATTTCCAGCTGTTAACAATACTGTTAAATATCAAAAAAGTGCTACAATGGTAGTATTAGTGATAGCCTTCAGGTGTGCCTTCAGTGTGTGCATGAAGGTAGGTGCTGCAAAAGCTGAATGACACGCTAGCCACTACCTATCAGTGTTAAACGGGTGTTAAATCAAAAGGAGTATTTTATGAGATAGGTACAGCTACAGGTACTGTGGAGAAGTAGCTCTGAGAGACACAAAAGTGTTTGCCCTGTGGCAGCCTAAACTGATCTCAGTGCTTCTTGCCAGAGTTTCACTCTCCTTCCATCCGGCCTTCTTGGGCCAGCTCCAGCTAAGCTGACACAGAGTGCTGAATCATCGGAAAACACTTGCCTTTATTGTCGGGTCTGTTTTGTGCTGACTTACTGTGCTGAGCACAGGGTCTGGCAGGCACTGGAACCAGCACATGGAAGAGACTGGAATGCATAGGCAGGGGCTGCAAAATGAAATATCACTAGAGAAACCAGCAATTAGACTGGGTTTCAAGTCACTAAAATTGCAGCCTATACTGCATCTAAAGACAGCCAGCAGTTGTGTATCCTGCATGCCCAGTATATCGCTACACTGACTGGTGTAAGATGAGAACTTGTAAGAAACGAAATACTGACTTGCCAAAACAAAATGTGGAAGATGAGAAAACCAGGAAAATAACTGTACCTGAAACAAAGGTCATGTAAATCTAATCCAACTGGGAAAGCATATAAGCATATTTTAAGATGAATTTGTTGTTTTCCTGGTTGTTCTAGGTAACCAGAACTGTTGTATGCTCTTTGTCAACACAAACTAGTCAAAAACTATAGCTCTATCTGGTAAGAATCTCATCTTCCATTGGAAATTGTTTTGGAATATGCTAAACATCAGCTATATGACAAGGATGAGAGTAATAAACCATAATACTATCTAAAACAATCTAGATCAAAATATTTACCCAGTATTACAATTTCACTGTATTGTCTTCCAAGGCACTGAAAAAAATCTTTGCACTGAGGGTGGGCATGGCTCCCTTACAGCCTCTACCTGCAGCTGGGCAGGACCAATCCTCCTTTTCCTACATGCTGGAGACACCTTGTCCCTTACCTCTTGCACCTGCACTCCTTGATAAAAGTTTTCTCACCTCTGATCTCATGAACTTGAATTGCTCACACATCTCCAACAGCCCTAGCAATGACAGTGCTGTGTTGGAATGTTCTGGTTTCATACTATATATGTGCAAGGGTTTTTTTAGTCTCTCTTTTTTTTTTGCTTGGTTGTGAATTGGTGATTATAATAAGCCTTACTTAAACCATCATTCTCCAGTGGCATACACAAAACACCTCTTCCCTTCAAAGAACAAGTTGGTTTAAAATGACAGACTAGATTCCAATGTCAGGGTCACTTCTTTAGAGAGACTCACAGTGGTAAAGACAAATCAGCAGAAGGAGACTCACTGTCACCTAAATATAGAATATAAAAATATCCTGTATTAAAGGAAATATATAATTATTCCATGAATATAGGATAATACATTTATCTGTTTAATACACTTGTATCAATTTGAAAAGAGTTTTTAATGATGTTGTCTTTTCCAGACTGTAGTATAATGTTCTATAAGATGGAAAGCAAACCAAAACAAACCTCAAAACCCTGGGAAGCCAACTGTGCCTTTAAACCCTACAGCTCTAATTACCAAACAACCTTGTCTGCCTGAGGAGCAAATTCAATACACTTCAACAAAATATCAATATTTTTATTAGCAACCTCTTTAAAGAGAGCAAAATGCTGTGCACTTGCAATCTAAGAATGGCTAAAAAGGGCAAAGGAAACAAAAACATCAGAACAACAAAAATGCATTTGCTTTTTTGGGATAAAAGTAAAGAAAACCTTTAAAGAAAAATGTGCTTCAGGTAATATACTTGGTCGAGTCAATCTTGCCCTTTCAGATTTTATCATTAATTATTCAACAGGGCAGTAAACAAAGTTCCAAGCTTCAAGCAAGATGATGATTTGTTTTTTATGCAAAATTCAGAGTTTGATTGCAATCCTTTTTACAAGCAGTACCAGCCAAGTTGCCAGGATTCCTTTCTAGACTCACACAGCATTTAGCAGAAGCTCAATAGCTGCTAAAGCATCGAAGCAGAACTGCTCAGGCATGATCCCTGGATCTTCTCACAGGCAGGTTTTCCTGATAAACTTGTAGTCCTTTCTTTTTATAAAATCAGCAGTCATACTCTTCCACAGCTGTAGATGTTTTTTGAGAAAAAGGCTTTGTCCACATGTTGTTGACTTAGGCAAATGGTCTTCAATAGCCCAATTTGCATGTCAATCTGGTCACGGCTGAGCTTTCTGTAGCAAAGGTGGGATCTCACAAGTCCTCCTGGAGACACAGCTGTGAAAAGACAGAGCTTCCTTTGGAAAAATATCCTCGCATTTTGAAAAAAACGAGAACAGGTCTGGAAATGGGAGCCACCGTGCATGAAGGCCTCCAAATTCTGTCCACAGACATTGAGAGAATATTTTCCACCAGGACCAAACGTTTTCTGTCCTGAAACAACATGATTTTAAAAGCTGTTTACACCACAGGCTTGCCTAATTTCACCCAATACTTACAAATTTTTCTAGCTATGGGTAACTTGATTACATGAGTTATATCAGTGGCTCAAATACCCTGCGGGATGACTGAGAGAAGATATTAATGTCTCACATAATCAAGAGCATATATTAGAGTACATTTTTTCAGGATTAGTATCAGCAATTGAAAAATTATTTTTCAGATACAGATTTCTTCAAATGTTAAAATCTGCTGGACTGAAGGAGCAAGTAACATTTCTGAATTTTAAAAATGTTGCTTTTGCAAAACTAGCAATGAACATTGGAAAAAGTAACTTTTCAATTTATAGTTGATGTTTATATGGTTGAAAAAAACACATACTATGATTTTTCAATGATAAAAAGGAAATAGTAATTTTTAATGTTAAAAAGCACGTTAGAACCTATATAACATCAAGAATCTTGTGCTCACAACTGAACCCATCCTCTTTATTCATTATCTTTCAATGAGTTCCTCTTACAGCATCATGCAAAGCAACTATGATATTCCCTTTGCATGCAGACAATTATGCAACAATACAATTCAGCTATGAAGCTATTTTCATAATAATGTCTAAAAGGTTTGTTTTACTATTAACTTCCTTCAAATTTTATTGCCTTACAAAGAGTCCAAGATAAAACAATTTCAGAATTTCTTCTTATAATATATCTCAACAGAAAATAGCTCCTGAAAGTCTCCTGCAGTAGGAACAATTGCATTCAGCAGGGATACCAAACGATTCAGGGAACAGCAAAATCCTACAAAAGCTTTTAAGACAGGAAGAATCTAGTTTGATTTTCATTTGTAACCACTGAAGTCTTACTTCAGCGTTTTACATCATCAGGCAAACATAATTCAGTATTTCCATTTATAAATAAAAACTGTCCATGTTTTAATGAACTAGTTCTTCAGAAAGAAAGCAGATTGTTAAGTGAAATACTCTTTGCCAACTAAGGTTAATAAAAACCCAGAACCAAATGGGATACCTTTTACCATGGCAGCTAAAGCTTGGACTTATCAAACATATCAAAGCTTATATTTGATTAACTGGATTGAAACCAGACCCTGTTTCCCCAAAGAAAAGAAAGGGAGGGAGTAAGATGGGAAAGAATGAGAGTT
>VYZQ01054105.1:29112-44766 GCA_013400655.1 Mystacornis crossleyi | reverse complement strand
GGGGTGTTCTGGTGGGGTGCTGCGACCTCCCGAACCGACTCCAGCAGAAAGTCGCTCAGGAAGCCACTGCACTCACACAAACACTCACACACCAGATAACTTCTTCCACAAATCGACGGCAAAGAGGCAGGAAGGGTCCTTGTGTAGAATTTCCATGGCAGAGGTTTATTCCAGCCCCACGCGTGAAGGGTACCAGTGACAAAAGACGGGGAATAATGGGGGACCTAAGATATATACAGAGGTGGGGAGAACATCAGGGACCAATGGTCTGAGGACACAGGTGCCATACATAGGCAGGACTAGGGTACGGGAGCCAGTGGGGAAAATCTGAGGGAGTGGCAAAGGAGCAAAGTCCAATGGGAGAGCGGGGAAGGGAGAATTTTCTAGGCAAAGAACAGATAAGGAGGTATAAGGGTATGGGGAGGCCAACTGGGGAAGCAGAACTGGGATATATTAACATAATGGAACAGAGCATCCTGGGAAAAGTCCTTTCTATTCACCCTAACCTTGGAGAATTTCTATCCCTAGGGACAGTCCCACCAAGGGATGCAAATTCGTCCCTTGTGCTATGGGTCCACCGTTCCCCACCCTTAGAAGTTTACTTGCCATTACCATCACTTGATTAAACTATTCCACATTTTCCCTAATTTTAAGAAGTCTTGTTTCGGTAGTCCTGGAATTATCATGGTAGTGGTCCGAATTTTATTGGTTTAAAACCAACTTTTGCATCAATAAATAGGTATGGCAAAATAAAACTAGGACAGAATCTTCTTTTTTTTTTTGAGCTTTCTCAGCTCAGTGTGAGAAATCAGATGTCTGAAAGATTGCCCAAGAACCTTCTCTCAATATACAAGTAGGATTTATGATAAAGAATGAATGATGTCTTCTGTCTCCACTTTCCTTGGAAAATAAATAATGTGCCTGGGTATCCTTTCCTTTAGTTTGTCGTGCAAGTATGTTTCAGTCCTGTATTTTTCCTTTTGCAATCTCCATATATTCTTAAGGACTCTCTATTCCCTTTTAGCCTCCTGAGCCCTGAACAGAGGTCTACAGTGTGTCTGTTGTGGGGGGATGCAAGCCTGTACTACACACACAAAGCTAATATACTCTTTCCCCATCTGCACTTTGAGTTGGTGCAAACTCATTCTGTCCATATTTTAAGTCCTAGTAGGAAACTAACTCAAAGGTAATGAGCCCTAGTGAACGTCTACTTGGTGCCTACTTACTATAGGGATGTGGCTTTCAGTAACAAATTTATGTTTACCTATAATTTGCCACAAGCAGGATTGTGAGATTTGGAGGAATATATACATGGTGTACCTTGACTTTGCTGAAAGAGTAGCAACAGAATCTTCTAATTTCGAGACCCAGAGGTTCTATACTTAGGCACCATCTGCACAAGGGAATCTTATTCTATTCAAATTCTCAAAGGTATTTTTAAGTTACGGTGCAAAACAGTACTGAATCATTTTCACAAAGAAACATATTGGTTGAACCAAACATTTCCTGCAGGATTCTTTTTAACCCTTCTCTGTAGTTTGATACTCCATCACAAGTCTTTGCAAATCACATATGTATCCATCTTGTCATCATTTCTTGAGACTTTCTTCTCATGAGGGTGTTTAAAAAAGATTAAATGTTCCCTGGAAAGAAATATATGTCAAAATATTGTCTTTTGTACTAGAGGTTAAGTATCGATACCATACAAAATTTAAAACTTCATGTGCATAGATAAATCATACTGCAATAACTTAACTAAATTCATTAATCTGATACCAAAATCATACTTGCATTCTCCCAAAAACATGGCTGTGGAAATTTTTCTGTGGGTCATAGTCTGCCATAGCCTTGAAAAATTAAGAGAAATCTTGATGAGCATTGCAGGAAGAAAAGGAAGAGTTAGGGACAGAATGTCATCAACTCTTATTTTGTGAAAACTCACTCAGAATCACAGAACATTCTGAGGTGGAGTGGACCCACAAGGATCATCAAGTTCAACTCTTAAGTAAATGGCCTGTACAAGGATCAAACCTGTGCCCTTGGCATTATTAGCACCATGCTCTAACCAAATGAGCTAATCTTCTTACTATTAGATATGGTTAAAGCTAAAGCACCAGAATACCAAAACCTGCTTTTTATTCCTTTATGGGTGACAGTTTTCAGAAGTCTTTAGATAGCCTTTTCTAGTTCAGATAAATATCTCACACTAGCAGAGGAATATGGGACAAGAATCCATTTATAATCCATACATCCAGGAGTTCATCTGCGGAAGAAGGGCAGACAAATTAAAAAACAGAAAAGAAACAAACCCTGTAAGAGAAGACCAAAGAAAAGAACAAGGAGAAAGGCAATACATGTGTTAAAATACCTGTATAAGAAAAGGCAAGGCAAACAGAAAAATCCATTGTCAAATGGATTAAAACAAAATTAAAGCAATTAAACCAAGAAGATTAAAGGAGAGCAGAAAGCAACAAAAGGTGTTGAAAAGATAAGAGCAGAATGTACAAAATGAGGAGAAACAAAACCAGCAGCTGTTTGAAAGAACCAGCAATTTTTAAACTGATGCAGCAAGGGTCTAAGAAGCAGTATAGCCACATAAAAACTGTAACAGCATGTGGCTTGTAGGAGCATAAACATAAAGGTTTTAAGAGTCTGGTTTGGCAAGTTGCTTGTGTCACCTTGTGAGAAAGGCTGCTCGCTACTGGCTTATGGAGAATGGGCTGTGTCTCTCTGAATCTCGGTGGTATCCAAATCTGCACTCTCCTTTCGAAGGCAGAGATGTCGGTGTTGATGTTTGGCATTCTACAATTCAGAAGAGATTCCATAAACATTTACAGAAGTTTTGCTTAGAAAATTCCCTAGTAGCAAAGACATGTGACATCCCAGCAACTTCCTGTAGATAATGAAAGTTGTTCACATAGCATATTATCCCTAAGGAGGATGGATTCAGGAGGATGGTCTTAACATATTAAAAGTCCTCATGTGACAACTAGCCTCTGCTAGAATGAAACCTGCTGCTGAAAGCTGAAGAAGATATATTCCTTCTTACTTCCCAACACAGGCAGTGAAAGAAGAGAAATCAGTGCCCATATGTATGTCTAGTTTTCTCAAGCTGAATAATCTAAGCATTATTTCTGCCTTCATTTAATGCAGGTGTGAACCCACTTTCAGCTGAAAATTTGTCCCGATTCTCTTATCCTCTCAAAGTGTAGTGAGATGGAAATAAGGCTGATAAATATATCAATGTACATCCAAACTGTTATGGTTTACAGGATATGCACGAGTCTGCTTCACTTCTGTTTGCCAGCAGATAGTCTCCCCCCGTCTAAACAAAATAAAAAATGAGCTATAGCCAAAAAGATGGACTATGTGGATGTGTCACTTAGGGCATATTTTAACTTTTGCTCTCAAGCGTGTTCCTTATTTTACAGGCTGTGGCTGCTCTGTTTATAAGAAAGGGGTAAGACATTGACATGCAACTTCTAGACTGTTAGGATAGTCCCTGGCATAGTTTTGACTCATGTGAATGAGTGCTTGCACAGGCAGTATCCATGTACAGTCTGGAGCTTAGTAAGGGCTAAAACCCACTCCTGACAGGCATTTGAATAAAGCCCTTCTGGTTTGGGCAGTTGCAGAGTTTAACTGTGAGGACGTGAACTCTTCTGAGTCAGAGATGAGTCCCTGCCTTGTATTATTTACTGTTCCACAGAGGTAACCATAGCAGTCATAGTGGTTACAGGGTTATGCAAACTTCTCATATTAAAGAAAGGCTCTAGTTAAAACATTTCATTTGTGGCTAGATAATCTATTTGCAATTATTTGCCCATGGAAAGGCTCTTGTAAGCAGCATTTATTTTTCCAGCTAAACCTGGGATGAACACAGAAGTCACATAAAATAAAGATAGAGAGGCATCCTTTCAGCTGCCATTAAAAATCTGGAAGACCTGGACCTGCCCTCTCCACCATGCTGCAGATATTCTGTTTCAGGATATTGTGAGTACTAACAGGATATTTAAGGTCATATCTCCTAGCTCTGTTTACTATGGCTGCTTTTCTTTTCCTGATTGCTGCAAATGACTGCTTTTGCTAAAAAATAATCTCCTTCCCACTGACAGTCTTATGGCAGAGAATCTTTTAAGTGGTAAGAGGCAAATCTCAGTAGTGAGTCATCCAATCAGTCAATCAAGAAAGTAGTGAAGATTGGCCATAAAGCAATCTTATACATACATATTCCCCCTTGCTTTGCCCATCAGTGTCAAATTCAAAATGCAGGTGCATAAATGCTCTTCAGTGGCAGCACAGTAATTATCATGTAATTTAACTGGCTGATAGGTATACTCAGTAACATGACTCACTATTCAGATTTCCTTCTCACCAGGGGAAGTATTTTCTTTTCAGATTTTTTTTTCTAATTTGCACCCAATGATTTTGAAAGAAATTAAGCAAGATGGATATACAGCATGGGGATTCTGGTTTATGGAACAATGGTAGGCTTCTTCCTTTTTAGTCGTCTAACATTCATGTCTTCTGCATGGAAGAGGCCTTAAGTATAACCCAGATTTAATCACCAGTGGTTGACATTCAGTGTGACCATTCAAATGCTCACCGCCTCCAATTCTAGGCCCTTCACCTACATAGTTACATCAGGAGTCTTAATTCCCTAGACCTCATGAAGAGTTGAGGTTTGCCAAAAGACAATTCAAAGCCTATGTATCTGCCTGCTGTTATGAATAATGGTCTGAAAGGGTCTGTCTTTCTGTGTTGTTTATGTCTTAGTCTGAAGAAACTGATTTCATAATTTAGCCATTAAATTTAGGTATCTGAAATTTCATATGGAAGTGTAACTTTTACAGTGTTCCCAAATTGTTAAGGCCAATCTAAGGTGCAGTTGTGATACAACCTTGCCCCCAGAATGCAGTCACTTGTACTTTATTTTCTGGTCTTCCATGACACTGAAGCATAGAAGAAACTTGCAAACCATTTCAGGGTACTATCATAATGTAAAATTAGTTTTGTGAAAACCTGTCTGCTGTTTAAACTCCATCAGCTGTCTCACTTCAGTTGTCAAGGCAGAGAGAAAGAATGAAATGAGAAGCGTGGAACACCAGTCTAAATAAGAAGTGGTTTAGATTAGTTTATAAATTGTTTTGAAAAAGCACCATGAAGTCAAAATCCAGAAGAAGAATTTAATATATTCAAACTCAAAGGTGAGATATAAATCCACAACACACATGGTTTCCTAAATGGCTTTAAAAGGCTGACTCAGGCATCTATGCCTCCAGGATAAACATGTCTGTCACCTATACAAGCGGCATCATTGGGACCCCGCCATGGAGTGGGAGAACTGTGCGAGGTCTGGGCCCTTAGCAGTTGAAGGATTTTGCACCATAACTTGCCCCCGTAGTATCTTGGAAAGAAGCATCTACCACACCTGCTTTGGAGTTGGGCCACTGCGTGTCCTGTAGCAGAACATTCTTGCGTTCAGACAAAAAAGGAAGGACTCAGCAACAAGTTATCTTCCTGAACCTATCTCCACACACATGAAGCAGACTTGAGTTTCTCTTTGTCAGCTCTGAGGTTGGCTACAAGAAACTATTCTGACCCATAAGCCACACAGAGAATTTTCTGTGGCACTATGCCTGACCTGGAAAGCCCATAGCTTGTTAGCTTTGGCACAGCACCAGACCAGCATGGCTAAGCAGTTTCTAGTTCTGACCAGCTCAGAGTCTGAACAGAACAATACTAGGTCTGTCTGAACTTGTCTGTGTACGTTAGGTGTCACGGCATCTGATTAATTCGTGAAAGCCCTCCAGTACCACTCTTTAGACTGTATTTAAGTATGAACATCAGGCAGTTACAGACAGACAGCTAAGGCAGGTAGGACCAAAGCCTAGGGACGCCTAGTTGAAAACTCAACATGCCCTTCTTCTTCTCCTGAACAGTCTTAACCTAACTTGGTAACCTAACCTGTGAACCAAATGAAAGAAGAAAATGGAGAACTGCTTCAGTCCTGTAAATGAAGCCCTATACATCAGGAATATGAGATTGAACACCAGTCAAGGGCAGCTTCAGGGTACCACATATAGGAGACAAAGAAATGGCTTTCTTCCTTTCCAGTTTATTTTTCCTGGTTTTTCTGTCCCTGTTAGACTCTTGAACATCCATCTCAACAGAAGATCATCTTTATTTGCCAGTGACATATACAGTTTCCTGGACCATTAACATCTAAGTTCAAATCTACTGCAGCTCAGGCATAGGTCTCTTAGCACCACATCTTCCACTTCCTGGCTAGTCATGGGGACTGCCTTTATGTCAACATTATGCCTTTCATATTGACTGTAGACCTCAGTAAGTCTAAACATTTCATGTCTTTAGAATTTAGATTTGGGTTGTAAGCCTAAATCTGGAGTGCAGAAGAGTTATAAATAGAGATTAGTCCCTATTTCTCGAGAAAAGGCACTTTTGAATCTGGTTATGTGTATAAAATTAGGTTAATTCAAAAGGTTAAACAGTAAGTCAGCCATTGACTTTAGGGACCTGAAGGCTTAGTCAAAGTTTGAAATCCAGTGTACTGCTTTTGGGGATTTCAAAGGCTTTGAGACATCTCAATATCCAAGACAGGCAATGCAAGCTTTAGCCTTCTCATTAACTAAGGAGAGAGATTTCCTTCACCAGTTTCTCTTCAAGCATCCTGCAAACTATGGGGTGCACAGGTCTCTCTCCTTCAGAAGCAGGGAAGGGTGACACTTGTTTTTCAGCACTTAGAAAAGCTCTCAGACTGGTACTTACAGGTATTCTCCTTGAATGTAAAGGTTATTATTCAAAGCACCTTCTACTTTCATACACTAGAAAGAAGTTTTCCATTTTTTAGGTAAGTACCCACCGAACTGGGCTGGTTTTACATGTCCTCTCTGCTTTGAGTTGGATACCGTGTTAAGTTTAGGTATAGTCTCAGGAGAGTGTTTAGTAAAGGGAGGCACAAACTGCCAAGCTTCTGTAGCAAAAGCAACCACAGGTGGAAGACAGAGATGGGGTGCCAATCCTGGGTGTGTACAGAAAATACAGTACAGAAATACAAGTGTAGGCTTTTAAAAGAATTCTTGCCAGGAAACATAAGCAGCTAGGGCTTTTCAGCAAGTTAGAAGTGGCCTGAGGGGGAGTTTTTGGATAGCCCTTCTGATCTGTGGTTTATATATTCCATTTAAGGTGTTTATGAAGTATTTTCATAGTCACCTTAAGGCCTTGTGAAAAACTTACTTCAACTTTTGGCTCCTTTGCTGAAAGTAAAAATGTCTTTTTTGTCATCTTGGCATGCCCCAATATTTTGCTTTTCTGTGAGATACATACTTAGTGCTGGTAATGTTTTGGCTCATTCTCTATTGTGTCTCCTATAAAATACCATTATTAAGTGTATTCTCTTTATTTTAGAACTTACATAAGTGTAAACTCATTATATATTGTTTCCATTTAAATCTCACCAGCTTTGATCCCCTTTATTTTGTACTGTTGGCTGTTCCAAATACTTTAGTGTTACCTGGAGACAGGGAAATGAAAGCAACAGTTTTATCTTCCTCTAAATCTTTTAGGTGCATGCTGAATGTATCAGGCTCAAACCTTCCCTCTTTTTAATATATTTCACTAATGGTTGAAAGGCACTTAAAAAAAAAAAAAAAAGAAAAGAAAAAGTTGTTTAATATTGCCATCACAGTGTGGCCAATTTTTTCATTATCTAACTAATATTCCAGTCTACATTTCAGTTTGCCCTTTTAAATTTTAGTTAATTCAGTTACAACAACTTCCATCCAATTATTTAATATAAGTATTTCTAGGTATTTCAAGGAGCTACTTACTCTTATGTTAGTGTCTTAGCTGGGATACAGACTTGGAAATAATAGCCACATGGCATGTTGAATATAGATCCTTTTTGAAAGATGAAAATTATGTAAAATTGCCCTTGTTAAAAAATAAAAAAGGTTTTGTGAAGAGGTGACCCCCGTGGGGGGGATGGGCATGAGTGGATGCGTGGGGCACGGGGTTTCTCTGTCCCTGTTCCCTGGTCATGTGTACCCCAAATTCTGTCCCCCATTGGTCAGTTGGAATGTAGCCCGCGGGAATCCTGTACTTGAGGGAGTGTTCACGGGACCCCGGGGGGGATTGTTCCAGACCTGTTCTGGGGGCAGGTCGCTGTCGGAGTCCCTGCCGGGCTCCGGCCATGTGCGGCCAGGGGGCATAAAATCTGAAAACATCTATCAAATATCGTCTCCTTGATTCTTCCACGGGCCAAGGCTGTCTCCCAGGGAAAGGTTGCAGCCACCCCACTGCAACAGTTTTGCATGCTTAAACAGTATACATGGATATGGGGATATGGGACAGTTGTATGTTCATTTTTAGGATATCTAGACTTTAAAGTGATTTACTATTAGCCTTTAGATTATCTATGATCAGTTTGAATTGGGATAGAAGCCACCATTTGAAGGCCTGATTTGCAGGAAAGGGTAACAAGGATATTTCAGTTGAGCTTTTACTTTGCCAAGGTTTTAGTATTCTCGTGTCTGCAAGAAAATTACCTTTCCTAAACATGTTTATCAGTTGCACCACAGACAGACTTTCTAGTTGCGAGACAGAAATACAAGCAGTGTTCCCAGCAAACTTGGGTGGAAATGTATTAACCAAACACTTCATTTGAAATGAGCAGCTGTAAAGATAGTATGAACGGTAACTTGGAGTTACATCCTACCAAATCCTATCACTTCTGGCCGTGCTCCAGCACATGAGGAGCCCCATTACATTCCAGCCCTGTACTTTAGTTATTACTGTTAAAGTCAAGCAGTGTTCAAAATGAGTAAAAACATCATAAACCAGCCTGCAGAGTTTCTATTCCATTTCTTATAATCCTCAGCATTTGATTAAAGAAAATTCTATTCCTCTTTCATCCAAAACCATTACAAGTGTGGTAGGATACATCTAATCAGAACCCATATGCAAAAAATAGTTATTTTGCAGTCATGAGTCAAACTTTTCAAAGAAATTTTAAAAGAAATTTCATGCTGTGATAAGTTAAATATGGTCCAGCATCAGGACTTGAACAGGAAAGAAAATATAACAGGTGGCCTTAAAATAAATAAATTAAAAAAAAAAAATATTTCCTTTGGGATTTTATGAATTTCTTTTAAAGGGCTAGGGACTTTGCAAAGATGAAACAAATATTCTTTGTTGTGGTTATTCTGAAATTACTAAGGTATTTTTTCCTGTCTGAAGAACTAGTGGGATAAAGATATTAGAAAGATCAGTGGTATAATATTTGTGGCTGAGAGATAAATTTTAACCACATCCTGTAAACCTCTCTCTGTTAATTTTCATACAGGTCTACACTGATGCAGTAATATTTTGTAAAAATAATGTCCTTCCATTAAATCTACTGAAGAAATTAAACAACAACAATAGCAAAAAAAAAGAAGAAAGCCCACATATTGTAGTCTGCATGCTTCTACATCCTTAAATACCCTTGCCCTGTTGACTTTTACAATTTATGTGGAAGGGACAAGGGTAGAGTTTTCTGGGTATCAACATACTTATATGCATATACACCTCCATATGCATCTGAAGTCAAGAAATATTCACTCAGGCACAAAAAAGCACTGAGCCCCAACCAGAAAAAAGAGCCCAACCAAGAAAAAACAAAAGAAACAACACGCAAATCAATTAAAACAAAAAAAAACAAACAAACAAAAAAACAAAAATCCCCCAAAAAATCAGGACAAATAAAAATTATAAGTTAACTATGTGCATTTTTCTTATAGCAGCCTGCTATATTTCTTTAGTTAGAGCTGGTTTTTTTGTGTTATTGAAGCAACATAAGCTATTCTTAGCAATACTATAGGTTTGTGACTTTGAATTATCTCATAAATTCACATGGCAAAATGTTACTGCTTTTTCCAGGGTCTAATATTTATACTCTGAAAACAATCAGTTTTTGAAAAAGCTGTTCCTTCTGCATCTCCATAGGAAGAAAATGATAAAATTGTCAGGAGACCTTTCCTTTAAGGAACAGGAATGCATTTGTGGAAAAGGCTATGAGCCTTTTTAAAAGTTTGGGATTACTTACCAAAAAGCCCATATAAATCAAATTTATGTAGCATGTCTTTATGCATGCCAAGGCCCCTGCACCTACTGAAGTTGAAATGCTTCACAAGTTTTCTAGAACTTGCTATTTCACTCAGACAGTAAATGCTGTTTTGCTTGGTGCTTAATCTAGTTAAAAAATGAGGGATTTCACACACTTAGCTACCATGTCCAAAACCAACTTTCTCAGACAGTTGAAACACAAACATTGGTTTGCTTAGCTGTCCTGAACTTGGTATGTGTTATATGAAGTGCAATCACACTCTGTGACAGTTGAATTGAGAAATTTATCTTTTCCCATGTTAACACTGCCAGTGATCTGATTATATTTTATATCCAGGATATTAAACTGGAAGACACTACCGCAAACCCTAGATTGTAGCTTGCTTGGAGCGGTGTTAATGTGTTCTCTCTGGAAAGCTCTCTTGTTAGCACCTGCTGCATTTATTTTAAAAGATAATTAAAAAAAAAAAAAAGATTAGTACTCACTTGAAATAGTAGTATTTTAAGTCTGACAGTCAAATAATAAAATGGAGGCAGCTAGTCAGATGTTTTATATCCTTGACCAAAATGCCTGATATAGCTGAAAAGACAATAAGTTATAAGGCCTAAAATAATTTCTGCAAATGACAATAACGCAGAAATAAGTAATTGTGCAGTACCAAGATTCAAAATTAAGATTAAATTAAGAAAAACAAAATCTTTGTGAAAATTTCAGGCATCACATTTAAGTAAATATTAATTCTATTTTAGAATATATTTATAATGTGATCTATCAGTTATATTCCTAAATTTAAAAGGCAGATTGTGCAAGAGGACACATACACAGACAGTGGAGACTATCAGCCTTCTCTTCCACATCATCTTCCCACCAACCCCCATACCTTTTCCCAGTTCCCACGGTTCCAGTTCCAAGACCTTGCTGGGCTCACAGGATAATGGTGGGTTCCCCTTGCAGATGTGGCTGAGTAGTGACAGACTGCATCTTCTCTCTGCTTGTCCTAAGGCTGCAAAGTGGTATCAGTTTGGGGGCCAGGGGATTCCCCTGTCCTTTGGTTTAAATGTGTAAAGTCCACACCCCATTTAGAATCTGGTGTTAGCAGGGAAAGCTTTGATAGGTAGATACGTTTTCTGATGATGGGAGGAAATTCAGCATAATCTACTGTGATTTTAAGCCTCCTTATCAACTGTGGACTGAAACAAGCAATTTTGGGAGAAACGTGGTCTGGCAGTGCATGAATAATGCTGGCATCATTTGATTATTTCAGACTGAAATAATGATAGAGCCAATTGTAAAATAGCAGGTAATAGAAATGTCTGTTTTCATATGTAGATTAAATCAAACAACAGAATAACTAGAATTAGGCTTTTGGAGGCAGCTGAGATGGCTGGTATCAGTTCTTTTCTTTTAGGAAAGACCTGACAAAGAAAATAAGCTCCTAAATGAGTCTGCATTTTTACCTAGTGCAACCATGAGTTTTATACAAATCCTAAGTATTGTCATCATATTTTCATGCACCACAGTGCTGAAAGGTGCTTACAATTTTTGCTAGGGTCAGTGGACAGGAAACATCACACATTTCAGTAGAAAGCTTCAGTTCCTTCAGACAAGGTTGATGACTATATCAAAAATAGCTATTCACATTGGCCATTTGTAACTGCCTTCATCATCATCACCTGTAAGAAAGTCCCCTGTAGCACATCTGTGTACATATTTTTCCTCTTCTCCTTTCCTACCACTGATATCTCCCAGTATGGGAGACGAACTTCCTCTAGAACTCCTACCCAAACCCTCAGCCCCAGGAATCTAAGGTCACTGTCCTCAATACCTGTCTGAGTTGAGCTGTAGGATTATTTATTTGCAGCCCTGTCCCCCAGATGGACATCAGACACGTCTTCTGGATGAGCCTCCCATGTATTTTGTACCTTGTTCTGTGCCCTGTCGTTAGCCCTGTCGCCCTGATGGGACCCCCAGTTAGCTGCTGGCCCTTGTTTAGCCCCTTGCCCTGTTACCAACCACTGGCCTTCCCCCTGCTCAGCCCCAGGTGTGCACTGCCCAGTCAATACCCTCAGCTCCTGCCTTCCTGCCCCTCAGTTGTAGATGGCCTTCACTTAGCCCTGGTATCAAAAGGGTTCCTTTTGCATTTATTATAGCTCTTTAATGATCTCTTTAGGATTATAGTGAAGAGAAAGTTGTCCTGTGAGGAACTGAGGTGTGCTCAAGTCTAGGAGTCATGTCATTGAAAACTTGATAGTATTTGAGTTCAGTTACAAAGGATAAAAAGACAGAGTCAGCCTCAGGAAAAAAGGTCAGAAATTGATTTATGGGAGCAAAGAAGATCTGCATTCCTTGGCTAGATGCTTTCCCATTTTACTTAAGATTTGAAACGTTAAATAACCTATGCATTTAAGTGAACAAACTTAAAAATTAAAAATAAAATCTGCATATCTCTGAAATTAAACTCCTTTAACAATTTCAATTCAGAAGAGATTATTTGTAAATGAGGTCTGAATGCCAAATAGGTTGTGAATTCAAAGACAGTGAGACTTGGAAAGAGATCTTTGTAGTGTTATTGACAAGACACTTAGGCACACATTCTGGTGCTTATATAACAAAAATGTCTGGTCTAAAGATGGAATATAAAATATTTCTAGATGACTTTACTAGTTTCTGAAACCTCTCTAGGTACTACAAGTAAAACTAAATTAAATAATATGAAACTGCAGTGTGATAGCAATATCTTTCTTAGCAGTTACTGTAATAAAAACATTCACACACTTGATGGTCCATTGTTGGTACTCCTGTAAATTGTGTATACCTTTGAACATAGTACATATGTGCACTTAGGGAAAAGCACAGAACTATAGAGTAAAGGCAATAAAGAATACTAGGGGACAAAATAAAATTCTCTTGGCGATAAAAGCTCATAACCAGCCACAGATGGTAAGACGTCAACAACAGTGAAATAAAAGAATTAATGTTCAAGATTTAATGGTCTCTAATTAGGAAGAAGCATAATGCTATATGTGTATCGGATTAGGAAAATGAAATGCTTTTTCAGGCTGTTACAACTCCCAGGGAATAGAAAAAAGTCTTCTACTATAGATATACATGTTTAATCTGATTTTCTGAATAATATGAACCAAAAAGTTCTGGAAGAGATGGCTGCATCTGAGCTGCTGATGCTTTGAATTTTTACAAACTGGAAGATTCCAAGGGAATTTTGCAAAACTAGAACTGTTTTGCCAGCAATATAAAGGGCAGAGAAGGCAAGTGTGGCAGCTTTAGCCCTGTTGGATTATCAGTATAAACATTGGGGGGGCGGCAGGAAAACAGATATAATAGAGTAGTGATTTAATTAAGAATCAAAATTACTGTAAGTTCTAACCAGTTGGCTTAGTCAAAAAACTGTCAGAAACTGTCAAGAAAAAAACAAACCCCAAAAACACAAAACCAAAAAACCACATAAAACCAAATTAATGGAATATTTAGCTATATTCATGCCTTCCTAAGAAAACATATTTGATTCCAAGACTTAAGTATCTAGATATAAAACACCTTAAATTCGTATAGTCCTTTGTTTTACTGTTAATTCTCAATTTGTAAAGGTAAATAGATGGAGGACTATCTTAAATAGTTTGCAGTAGAAACTTACTGAGTAATGAGATTCTGAGTAAACTCTGAAAAATTCTTCAGGCCTTGATACTTGGTCTAGACTTATTTAGTGTTCCTCATGTAAATCAAAAGTACAGTACATCTGCTGGAAAATAGTTCAACATATACATCTTTGTATAAAAGGTAATACTAGGTCACATCAGGCAAAATCCATGATCAGTCCCTGCTGCAGAATAAAACCAGTATGTAGAGGAAATTGATAAAGAGTAGATTTTTCTCGATTAATCCATTCTGTGAAATATAGATTGAATTTACTCTTTATTTATTTTTGTTTATTTCATTTATTTTTATGTGCTTTTACATGTTGTTGATAAGTATACTCTAGAGTCAGACCCTAAAGACTTTGTCTCAGGCCACATTGTAGAAGAAATCAGAAGAAAAATCCTTGACATTTTCTAAAAATTTCTTTTTCTTTTTTTTAGACAAGCATTTATTTTAGAATTTTAACAAGGGAATTAAAATCAGAAGAATCCTTTCCCCTAACACTTTTGATATATGGTTATTTTAGCTTGTTCAATCTTCTCTTCATTGTTTTTAGAAGGCTCTATAAGCTGCTGTATACATATTTGTTCAACATCTGTTTTCAAGTAGTGTAGTAGACTAAATATAAGGGTAAGATGCCAGCATTTCATTTACTTTTGTCTAGAAGGATAGCTATTGTGTCACCACACTATTGCATCTTCCTACTGCCTCACTAATATCAAAAGAGTCCCTCCCACTCCCTTCCTTCCCTTCCCAGACATCCCTCCTTCCATCTGCATTCCCACAGTCTCTCTTCCAGCTGAGTGGTGCACATCTTTTCTTTGGGCTGCATCCAGACACTCTCTGACCTGCCTGGATTAATTCACCTCAGTAACTCGGTGAAACCAAAACTAAAACAAATAGTTTTAGTCTGACAACTGACTCAAATGCATCGGCTCATTATGCAGTCAGATGAAGACCAGATCAAGAACATGTAACCAAAATCATAAAAGAGAGAGCATGAATGGTAGGGGTGACAGCAGCCTTCTCCACCTTAGCAGTAAGGAAACATTAGGTCAGTTCTTACATAGCATCTGATCACACCATGAGGAATTGTACCCATTTGCTGTTCTTGGATGTTTGTCCTCTGAATCCTCATCTAAGCAAATCTCCATCAATCTTTTCTTTATATTGATGTAATTTTTCTCATTTATTCCTCTACTAAAAGCAGAATGTGTCTGCTGCACTGCACTGTTAGATAAGCACCTGTATGAACATACAAAGTAAGAGGTAAAGAAGCCCAAGCCTACTGATCAGACTATGACTTTAAATTATCAGACAAAGGTTTTTAGAAATGACTAGCTGATTACATATAAATTTTTTCTTGGAACACTTTTTTATTTCCTGTAGTGGTTTGATTTGCATTTTCCCCTTTCTGTGAGATAAGAACCGGGAGGAATACAAAGCAGGCACCAAACTTTAAAGAATATAATGAAGTTTATTACTACAACTAAAGGAAAAGTGGAATAAAAAGGAATTAAAGCAAATTAACCCCCCTTTTTCTCCAGCACCTCCTCCATCCACCTGTAATGTAAAGACACAAACTTAAAATCAATTCAGTCAGTTTGCACCTCTATAACAATCTTATGTCAGTCCATTGAGTGAGAGAAGTCTCTTTTGCTCAGCTATGGAACTTTTCCACAAGAACAATCTTCTCATGGCATCCACGTCACAGCACAGCCGTCGTCTGGGGTGGTTTTCTGTTGACATGTGAGGGGTTCCTTTTACCTTGATCCACAGCTTTCGCCACAACCATGTTCAAGGATTCACCTTTAGCTGCAGAGGGTATAATTTTAAGGACAAGCACTTCCAGAAAAACAAAAGTTCTCTTCATC
>VYZQ01054105.1:2240-16884 GCA_013400655.1 Mystacornis crossleyi | reverse complement strand
CACATATTTATTGGAAAATATCACATGAATACTGCCATACAAAAGAATTCAGTAACTTCTAAAAAAAAAAACAAAAAACAAAACACAACAAACCCAAAACCCTGTCCATTCACGTCATGTGCTTTTCCTAAGAGACTTCTCATTTCAGTTTTCTAGGACAACAGGCTATAGAGTCACACAGTAGGAAAGGTAAATGTCTTTTGTCAAGAGATATCTGTATCTGAATCTTTAGTTTGAAATCTTAGGCAAATACTGACCAAGCTGGGTCACCAGGTATTTTATATATAAATGGCTTCTGTTTCTGTACATTTTAGTCGAAAAGTTTATTATATCTGGCTTAATGCAATCATCTTCAATTTATAAAGAAGCTCCTAACATTTAAGTCTTCCCCACAGCAAGAAAACTGTTTATGGTACCTTGTGTCTGATTTCAAAAGTTCTTGTTCCTAATCCTCTTTTGTTGGGCTTTAAACTGCTCAGGGAAGCCTTTAGGGTTTTCTTAACTATCTATTTGAAGTTGCAAGAATTACCTGATGATCTTTGCACAAGAAATAACCATAGTGCTGAACAAGCATCTTGGAATGGAAAAAAAAAAGCAAGGCAAATATTACATTTGGAAAAAAATAATAAGAGATCAACTGAAAGGTCAAAAATACTTTAACAACATAATTCAAAATCCCATGTATGATTCAAACATCAGTCCAAAACTGAAACCTAATTCTGAGTATGTTCTAGCCAGATGCTAGAAAATTCAGGCCATGTTGATTAAGTCACTTACATTATGATGTCCAGTAAAGCTGAGAAAATTAAAATACACGTGGCAGATGGAAGTGTCTATCTACCAGGAAATAACTCCTGTTTAAGAGCATTTGCTCTTCAGGGCAGGAAGCCTCATAGAAGACAGGTGGGGTTTATGTTCCTTGGAGTTTAGCCAGTTAACCACGCAAGAAGCAGCACAGATCAGTCACTCAACACGCCTACATCTGTGTTCACAGGAGTTTAAAGCATTTTAAGTCTATCATAAGCCCAGTTGCACAGGAAAAAGGATGTAACAGTGCCAGACTCAGGTAGATGACCTGCTTTAAGTTGTGGCAAAGAGGAAAAGGAGGAGGAGGAGAAGGATGTGTTGCACAGGGAGGACTGACACTATGGAGTAAGTGTTGCAACACACTGATGCATTTGAGCTTGCATGTAGTTTGATCCACCTTCGATGCAGATATTTTCACATTGAATTCAGGACATTTTTGGCAACCGTGATTGGTGCCATATATTCTGAAAAGTGAATGAAAGGAGACAGAATTTTAGCTGTCGTTTCAGCTATAGTGAGTCACTGACTTAAAGGCAGTAATTCTAACAAAAGAAAGTTATTTAGATTGATATGTATTACAGGAAGAGTGGACAAAATTCTAATTCAGTCATCATTATGAACAATAGAAGTACCCATGGGTGAATGTTGAAATACTGTAATTCTTGGAAAAAACAGTGTAGCAAATTATTTACCAGCTCTTTCACCAATCACCATGCAAATCAATAACCAACCACATACAGTGCGTCTACCTGATGGCAACATGGCTATACAGATGTAGCAAAAAGAAATTTATCCTGCAGAAACTATATGAGAATAAGCAAAGTAAAGAGAGAATGTGGCACAGCTTTTCAGTCAGGATCTGAGTTTGCCTTGGGGGCAGTTAGGAAATATTGCATAACTGTTATTATTGCAGTTGAGATGCTTTTAAATTCAGCAAATCTGCAGCAGAAGTTAGAAGGGGGAATTAGCATTCATTGTGCCCTACTAGTCAGCATTCAGCATGGACCCGCTTAAATTTTCCTATGCATTCTGATCATAATAGTTCTTTCTTTTATGATATAACTATTATTTTCAGCTAAATTCCTTAAATCAACTGATTTTAATACACGCCTTCATGTTTTCCTAAAAGAAAAGCCAATGTGAGTTCTCTTTCTATTATTATATATTCTAGCATTTCAGCGAGGCTTGCAGAAGAATTCAGAGTCATCTTGGTGGTGAGCATAGACACTGAGAGAATGATTTCCTCCAGTAGCCCAAAACCGGCCAGCTGGACAGTCTGGATTATCAGTGAATATTTCCTTCTCCAGAAGTGGTAGACTTTCCAAGGTAAAGATGGTGCTTTTTTCAGCACCATTTCCTTTAGAGAGTAAAGGAAGAATCATTTAGGGGTACTCTTCTGTACTGACGAAGTAAAAAGGCTTACCAGAGTTACAGATCAGGCTGCCTTAGGTGTGTTTGGAGGAAGATCTTCCAGCTTTGGCAGGGGGTGGCAGAAGGAGCAGAAGACAGTGTGGGAAGGATGGGGGGAGCAGGGTGGGGAGCAGGAACAAGCTGCACTGTCTGCTGGACTGCAGGGCATGGGAAAGGGGAGGAAGGAGCTGTCCTTAGCCACACACTGGGGTCTCACTGCACAACCAACATGTTTACACAATGTGTTTCCATCCCTGGAAATGAGAGGCTGCTGTAAACAGCAATGTGCCTTGAAGCCAAGGAGCACCTGGGGACTCTCGTTTACAGCATTGCAGGAGCTTCATTTCATTCACTGCCACTTTGAGAGGGTCCTCTTGTATTTCAGAGAAATGAATCAGAGCAAGTCTGGACTAAGGTTCCTAGAAACTCTGTTTCTCTGGGTGTTACTTTTGGTAAGGGCTAGAAAAATACTTTAATATCCACTGTAGGTGTTAGCAGTGTCAACAGGGTCAGAAGCAAAATATTTATTCTTCCTGTATAGGCATTTGAACACAGTTTCTAAACTCCTTTGAATGGTCTCTATTTATTTCCATGGTAAGTTAGAGATTTAATTCAGCATAGGAAAAACAGTGGATAGATACATGTTCTGTCCTCCGAAGCTCCTGTTAAATAATATACACACTTCTCTTGGAGCAGTCTCAAATCTAGATCTGAACTAATCTTAAAACATTACCTTCCAGGTAAATAAATTTTCTTGTCTACATATCATTCTTATGCAATATCATTTCCTTTTTTTCAGAAAAAATGAGAGGCAGCTATCAAGGTACCTGCCAGAAGAAAAACGACAAGCTGCAGCTTTCTTCAGCAGTATCTATACTTAGCACGTATAAAAATTTCTTAGTTGAAAGAAGATGTTCCTCATTAATTTAAAACTTCTGAATATGGAGTCCTGCTTTGTTACTGTAGTAACCTCTGCTAATTTTCTTAGAGTTTTTTTTTCCTTTGAATTACAAGAAAAGATGAAGTAGTTACTGATAATTTAAATGAATTTTTCAACATAATTTAATCTGAAATTTTATGNATTAAAGAATTCTTTCTGCTCTGAACAGAAATTACTTCTGAATTTTCTGCACTATGAAAACATTATTTTCAGATTTCCAGCAGGCAAACCATCTATTACTTCTTTAGGAGAGGTTATGATGTAAATCTTTAGGGACAATAAAGCCTAATTGCAAGGATAAAATCTTAAACTCTAAGCCTGCCTGCGTTGGATTGGTCTGCAAAGAGAATATGCATGGAAAGTGCTGTTTCAGATAATGTGCTTGTTCCTGTGTCACCTATTAACCCACACGCAAATATGTAACTATGTCAAATCCCTCTTTTTTGGTTCTGATCTTCTGGGACACCCAAGGCATTGTGCTGTGGAAGCAAATGGTGCCTACAGCAGTGGATACCAAGTGCTGTTCCCTCATTTTACACAGGGAGTCCATGTTGGCTTTGGTGGCCATTGAGACAATGCTCCAGACCTGAACTTTCTTCTGCAGATGATGGCTCCTGACTATCAAAGGGCCTGAAAGAGAGATGTTTTGGCTGTGTTGGAAGTCAAGTTTCACCATGGCAGTGAGCCAGCATGAAGTGCGAATGAGACTGGATTCAGCAGGAGGTTCTGTGATGAGCAGGGCAACTTAATTTTATGTGAATCAGAACTGGAAAGTGGAGTATTCAAAAAAGATTAAATTCCATTGTACATAATCATGTCTGAGAAAGAGAGAAAACAGAGTTTGGTCTCACTATGTAAAGGGCTGTGGGCCTGCAAATAAAAACATTTTCACTTCTAAAATGCTTTGCCATGAAAACCTATAACACATATCTGGATCTCCATTAGTTGTGCTTTGCTACTTACCTGTGGACATAATTAGCATGGATAATGAGCATTTTTCTCATCTAATAGTGTCTGTATCCTGTTAGTTGGATGGTTAGTTTTACCTTTTGTAAAGGAATGTTACAGGATTATTTACAGTTATAATGGGACTAAGCCCAACACAATGAGAACCAGACCACATCTCTGAAATAATACTGTTGTTATGCCCATGGAATCAGAAGCAGAGGTATGTTTCAAAGAAATTACCAGTGAAACCACTAAACTGAACTGTCTTGAATAAAACTCCGGACTTCTACTGCGAGCTTAGTTACTCCCCTGTTGTGTGAGCCTGTTGCAAAGTATTTCCTCCTCCTCCTCCTTGTTCCCACTGTGAGCTATCTAGGCACTGTTTCCTACTGGATGCTTGTGTAACTGCTAACATTGCAGGGTGCAATAAGCACAACTGCAATGCAATTAATAAGTAATAATACATCTAGTCCCATGCTAGACTCCTTACAGGATTGTTTGCTAAACAGCATTTTATAGTGTTAGTGTTATTCCCTTAATCATTATTTAGCCAAGCTGTGCATATACAAGTCTTTTGTTATTTCCTAATGAATTAATCTCTCTAGCCCCTTCATCCTTTTTATTGCATTTCTCTGAAGAAAAAACTGGAGAGGGCCTAATAGTAAAGTAACCCTATATTTTCCATAATTCTTAACAGCAGTAAAAGTTTTCTGTTATTCATAACCAGTATGTGATACCAATGGTCAAAAATGTTTTGCTTGGTGCATTTTTAACTGTGCCTCAGTTTTCCTTATACCTCCTTCTTATACATTGCTATCACTTTCCAAGACCTGGAATAAAAGTTTCCGGTCTCAGGGAAGTTTTATATGTGCTTCACCTGGCTCTCTACTGCTGTGCAAACTTTGGCCAGCACTACATTTGGATGCACTGATCCTTGAGTGTGTACTATATGGATCTGCATGTCTGAAACTGCAAACAGTTGGAGAGAAAAAAGCTTTATATGAGGTCCATGTTCATGCAAACATATGAAGGGTAGCTGCCAGCACAGGCCGGGTAGAAAAGAGTTTATATGAAAACACATAAAACACCACTGGTTTGAATAAACAGCTTAGTAAAAAATTAAGCATTCTATCTTTTTCCTTAAAGTATAACTGAGAATGCCAGACACAATTTTATTCACTGCTTTAGAAGATTACCCGGATGAATTTGGGACTTGACATGTACATCATTCATCTCACATACCATTCATCTTCCATCTTTAACTTTTATGTAGGTATATAAACCATTATTATATTCTAGAAACTATTATTAGTATAAAGATAATGCTGATTAAGACATGAATGGGAAAATCTTGCACAGCAAAAAAAGCTCTATCTACATATTCTCAATCTTTCATATCTTTTTGCATAAAACTTGCTATATAACTGTTAGTTTCCCGAGAGTCAAGGATAACAAATATAGAACACCTAAATTATACTTGAGAATTTTTCAGTAAGTAAAATGTTTCTTTTGCAGTGGTAACAGTTACATTTCATTAGATACAGGCAAATTTTGAAGGTGTCCATATCCTGAGAATGGTAGTTAGTTCCTCATATGAGTAAAATAGTGTTCCTATCTGAGTTAATGCCTGCTGATGGAAAGCTCTGTGCATATTCTGTGAAGAATAAAGTAAATTATTTTCAAGTTAACTGCTGGAAAGGTGGGGGGAAAATATCATTTTGCTGTGAAAAGGATCATGCCAAAGCCCTCAAGGGAGCAAACAGACTGGTATTGCATAAAGTACAACAAGTAAAGGCAGAGATATTGAGATCTCTAACCGGCACAGAAGAGATAAAAATACCCCAGAATGGGGTCTCTGAGACCATGGGAGTGCACTCTGCTGCACGGCCAAGTTCTTATGCAAAGTAATTAAAGACAAATTTTGGGCAAACTCTTTGACATACATGCTACAGATCTTGAGGATGTTTGTCTAAGCACCCAAGATTTCTAGTTTGATTTTATTATTGTGGTAGATCAAGCTTTGAAGGCATGAATGCAATCCTCAAGGGCTTCATATTGTTTTCTTATTGTGTGTAAGTCCTCTTCAGGGTCAGAGTCAAAGTATTTTGCAATACATAGGCCTCAAAAAATAGTAATAGTGTGTATTAGAAAGTAGGTAAATGGTTTTCAGATACAGAAATAATGTCTGTAAATATAAAAATCTGTAAATGTAAAAGAGGAAATTATAATTTTCCAAAAATTACAGTTATGTTTGAACTGCAAGTCAAAATGTAATTACAAACTTTTTTTTATTCCCTTTAACACAGAAAACATGTATCCACACAGTATGAATTACTGGACTCTTACAGGAAGTTATTGCAAAAAGATTCTGAGACAAGACTCAAGAGATGAACTTTTCGGTATTATGATAAACATGCTAAAATAGTGCCTTACAAATGGGCTACAGAACTGAAGTGTTAGGTATAATCTTCTTTATGTAATCACTAAGTAGGATCACCATGAAATATTAATGTATTATTCAATAAAATAAGTCTAGATAAGGTCAAACACCTTAGGTGTTATCTCTTCAGCTGTAATTGCGGCTACAACATGATTTTATGAACAGCATGATACATCCTGCATTTTAGCAATGAAAAGAATTTTGCAAGTAACAGGCTGTTTGAAGATAACAGTAAAATAAAGCAAAAGTGTAAGTAGAACTGAACTCTGACAGATGTGGTCATAAGGCTGCATCTAGAGTCTCTTCCTGGGGCATATTCTCCCATGCTGCTACTTTTACATAAGTGACATGTTGCAAAGAGACCAGAAATTGATAAGGTCTTGGCAACTTAGGAGCCTTCATGCTTTATTGGCTCCTTGGTAGGTCATTACACTGCTTTCCTGAGGCTGCCGCTCAGAAATGGTTATTTAAAGAGGAGCACCCAGCTAGGTCACCCTGGGTAGCACCAGCAACTAAACAGCCTTGCTGTGATGTCGCTTGTCATGTTTGTCCAGCACATCCCATCATGCCCAGTATTTTCTCAATCTCTTTTTGGTTAGCCCAGTCTTAGGCTAGAGCCTACCTGTAACACATTTTACAAGATTGTAGGTGCAATGTCAGTGCAAGTGAAAGCACAGCACTACTTGCAATTCTCTTGCAGCCAGTTGCAAGCGCTACAGATGTCAGTGATGAAAAGTTAGACTGGTTATGAGATGCATGACACCGAATAAATTGACTGCAAAAGTTGGTAGATATTAGTGCTGAAAGAATATATTTAGTCTTACATCAACAGAGAGGGGTTTTTAATATTGAAGGTGGTTAAACATTTATCAATTAAGATACTGTTAAGGGAAAAAAAAGAAGTCATAGAGGCACTAGAAACAGGCAGTGAATAATGAGAGTTGCTGATTAAAAATGTTCCGTATTATTTTTCCATCTATTGACATTCCTTAACAAATGTAGAATATGCTAAAAGCCTTCCACTGATTTCTCATTTTTATATCACTTTAAATGTATTAAGTTTTGATGAACTGTAATCAGTAAGCAAACCACTGAAATGTAATTTTCAGTACAAGGTTATTTGCAACTGTACATTCAAAGTTATACACAATATTATGTACCAATCATTTAAGGGGATTCACCTCAGAAAATGCATACATTGATTTGAAGCTTCATTGACTTCAAGAATAGGCTTGATAGAGGCTTGATCTTGCAAGGAGCAACACTGAAATCCACCCAGGTACAGTGGTATGAACACTGAATTCATTGAACTTCCTAAGAAAGTAGGATTTTCTGCTCTTCATACACCATCTACTAGGTATCAAAGTAAGCAGTATTGTACTGTAAAGAAGCACCATTATCAGCTGCAATGTCTTGGCAAACTTGAATAGAACAACTTAGTCATTCTAACTGGCTGTTAGAAAAACAAAATTAAAACAAACCAGGGGGGGAAAAAAAGGTTTCATAACATTAAAAATTTCCTGAAACTAGTTAAATAATATTACTTCATTTATAAGATGTAGTATTGGAATGGGCTGCAGTCTGAAGATAAAAGTAAAGTTTCAGTTTTTAATCTGTCTGACCTAATTAGTCAGGAAGTTTCCACTAAGCTCGTCAATTGGAAAGACTCACTGCCTATTTTAGAAGAATGAATATGTCTTGATTGCATTGTGTTTCCTAAATATTTCATTAATGCTGAGTTGGGAACGTTTGTGTTCAGCAGAAATTAGGATCGAAACTCTTATCTTCTACAGGAGAAGAACAAATGGAGACTAGCTTACCTAAGCAATCAGGATGATTACTATAGTTAATGATCTCCTTTGGAGGAGAGAGAAAGATCGGCCTGACTCATTCACAAGGATGGATCAACCTCCTTCAATGCCTCTGGTGACAAAAACTCTGTGACTTCTCTGAAGATCCTGATGAGAATGGATGTAACCATGTTTGAATGGATAATCAATTTTCTCCCATGCCATTCGGACATTATAATGGGCAATTATTTATTCCTTAAGGCTCAGTTCTATTTTGTCATCTCTTTAATAGGCACAACTGACTTCTAATAGAGAGAACAAAGCTCCTCCTAAGATAAAGAGAAAATTCCTCCTGTAATTTGAGACTCTCCCCTCAAGATTACAAGTTTTTAGAACAGCAACTGACATGCTGAAAAGATTGTTTAATTCTAGTCTATCACAACCCTGCAGAACTTCAGACACCCTTAGAAACACACAGGTTTCACCGTTCATAAATAATTCAATATTGCCAGACAAGGCTTTTCAGTGTGGAAGTTTAATCAGCTATAAAACTGTTTGTATGTTTTTAAATATCTAGTATGGCCCTTAGTGTGAGTTTGGCCCAAGTCAAAACACTCTCTAAAACAGTATTTAAATTGGAATCATGGATTTATATAGATCAGAATCCATTCCTCATAGATATTTTCATGCAGTTTGTTTTGAATGGTAAAATGTTGTGGTGTCTTTTGGAAAGGTTTTTTCAAGGTAATTTATATTCCTGCTTCAAGTTCTATGTAATCCCTTTTAGTTCAGTAAATTGTATTCTGTAACCCAGTTTCCATAGTTACTGTTCCTTTACCTCATGTTCCCCCCTTCAAGTTAGCCATGCCTCTTCCCCCCGCCCCCTGGGCGGAGAAGCCTTGTCAATCCCCCAGTGGCACTCCCTTCCCTCCAGAAAGTTCTCCTCTCCCCAAAGTGCCATTGGTTTGTGTTCCTTAATCCCGCCTCTGTCCCTTCCCAATTGGTTATCACCCTGTCTGTTACCCAAGAATCCACCCCTTAGCACCTTGCCCATTGGTCCCTGAGTTAGCCCTGCCCCTGTATAAAACCGGTTGTCACCCTGTTATCTGTGTCACTCCTCTGTGGACCCTTTGGAGCTAATAAAGCCTCTGAAACCCACGAGAGTGATGCCTCCTTCGTTCTTCGCCCCTGCGGACGCTATTCGAGATCGGGTGCTTGCCTGCCTTTCCAGCAAGGACACTGCTTGTTCCCAGACGCTGCCATAGGCCTCCGGGACGCCTGCAGCGGGAGGCGGTGAGCCAGGGCAAGGGCCACCCCAGCGTCAGTAAAAGAGTTTAGTACTTTGTAATAATAAAGTATGGACTGTGTTCTGCCAGCCGGCTTCAGTACCAGAGATCTGTCAAGCCTTTCACTAGCCTTGCTCCACAAAGAGATCCCATTTGATTGTCTATAGCTACTTGCCCTCTTCCTCTACTCCCAAGACACTTCTTTTTCCCAAAAATTTGTTTCAATAAATCAGTTTTCCTGTTGATCATTGAGCTATTTTAGAAATTCCAAGAAAATCTTCTAAGAATTAAAAAGAAAAGTCATAGGAAAATAAAAGAGAAGTTCATCAAGCATCTTAAACACGAAATATGACCTTGGCTCATATGGAGCATATCCAGAAAAGGGCAACAACCTGATGAAGGACCTAGAGAGTGAGTCATATGAGGAGCGCTGAGAGAGCTGGGGTTGTTTGGCTTGGACAGAAGGAGGCTCAGGGGTGACCTTTTTGCTCTCTACAACTGCCTGAAAGGAGGCTGTATTAAGGTGGTGATCAGTCTCCTCTCTCTGGCAACTAGAAATAGGACAAGAGGATATGGCCTCAACCCACACCAGGGGAGGTTCATGTTGGTCACCAGGAACAATTTCTTCTCTGAAAGGGTTGTCCAGCACTGGAATGGGCTGCCCAGGGAGGCGGTGGAGTCACTGTCCCTGGAGGTCTTTAAGAAACGACTAGATGTGGCACTTATATTGCTATGGTTTAATCTGATTTGGTGATTAGCCAAAAGTTGTACTCAATGATCATGGAGGTTTTATTCAACCTTAATAATTCTATGATTCCTTGTGCTGCTGATTGCTGAGAGTTTGGAAGATTTACAAAAGAAATATTACTATATAATTATCTTCTTCTTATACTCTTTCTGAATCATGTGCAATGGTTAGAGGAACCTGACTGTGCCTGTAGTGTTGCTCTACGGTTCTTACAAAAACCAAAAAATTACTTATGGGAGAGATACTATTGTTCTTTCTCATCAAGAGGCATAGGAATTTTTATTACAGGCTAGCATCATAAAGGGTAGCAAATTTTGTAGTCTACTCTATGAAAATCCATCTTGCTGATTATCATGATTGTTGTGTGATTTTTTCTGCAGTAATTATCCATCATTAATGAAAGAGGAGAGCAGGAAACATTCATCTCCTGTTGTACAATAGACTAATTTGCAAAATCTGTTAACAGGGAGTTACAGTAATATAAAACATTGCTCCTAAATATGATGAGATTAAATACTGTTTTCATTTTTACAACACTTTTTAAAGACAATTCCATGAGACATATCAATATACACACACATGTTAAAATAGTCATACACTGCCTGATTTTTAGAATGTAATAAAAATTACAACTAAATATGTTTTCCTAGTGTCACATAAGATTGCTTAGAGAAAATGCAGGCAAAGTAGCAAACCCACATCTATTTCAGATTATATGGCTGTGAGCTATTATAAGTTATATGTATAAAACCAGTTATGTATAACTATATATATACTTTATAAGAACTGTATTAGAAAAGTATGTGGGATTGATCTTGTGTTTATTGAGATCTGTTGGATGTTATATCTAGCTATTATTGTAATAGGACTAAAATTTTACTCTTGGTTTAATTTTTTTTTTTTTTGCGCTCCAGCTATTAAATTCCAGATATTATTCCCATGCTGGTGATTGAAATCAAAAGAATGCTTTTTCATAACCTTGAATCACAGTCTTCACTGTTTAATTTGTCCAGCATAACTGTTTCCAAGCCATTCATAATTACATAGTAATTTTATGTTTTAAACTGTAAGTTTGATGCAAATAATTTGGCTTTACAAAATAAACAAAATATAATTTAAATTTGATTTTTGGTGTATTTTAATCAACATGTACACATATTGGCAGATCTACTTTTGAAGTAACATTTTTTGCAATGGTCCAGTGAGTTTTGTTTGCCTTTTATTTTCCTTTTACGGGAAGAGAGGATCAACCAGGATATTAAAAAAATAAGTTCATCTACTACATGCTGTGTAAAAGGCTGCACTCTCTCTTTGATCTTTGGTCACAACATGCTGAATTGTGTATGGAATCCAAACTTACTTCTTAATCTAAATGAAGCAAATTGTGCATCTGATTTAAAGTTTTAGTTGACAGTGGTACCGTTCATTGATACTGTCCATACAGACAACATATGACAGATTTTGTTTGGAAGATAATGCGTATGGTGAGACTTAAAAGACATTTTCTGCCATTGTAATATCTTTCTCATTACATTTTTTCATATTTGTGTCGAGACTGTTTAAAAATAAATTTTATCAGCATATAGCTAGGACACAGACAGATTTATACAAATAAATTCCCCTATTATCACAGATTGGTAATGCACAGATAAAGAAATAGATATGTCTCTGAACTAGATAAGTTTATTGCATTTTTCTGATTAAAAAAGTTCCATTACAGAATATATAGAAATCTTTCCACAGTAGGTAGATTAATCTTAAGCATAAATCACACAAAGCTACAGCAGAGTCATTAATTACTACCAGGAACAGAGAGTTCATATGAGGAACCTAGCCATCTGTATTAGTGTCAATCTTCAGCTCAAACCTGGATTTAATGAAAAAGCTTCTCCCATTTTACTCACTAGTTTTGAATGCCTTTTTAATCTCAGAACCCTCACTTTTTGTTGTAGACAAAAATTTAAATCCATGAGGAAGTTTTTTTTCCAAGAAATCGTTTCAACTGAATTAACATTTCTCATCTTTTAGATCAATTTCTCTATTCTACTGTTTTTCTCTGTTCTACTGATAATACTGAAGAATACTTCCAGAAGAGAAAATATCAGTTTGAGCAAAGAACTATTGATTGAGCTCAGCCCAGAACTGTATATTACTGTCACATAATTTCATCTTGTCAAGGGTACCCCAGAGCCGCAGTCTTCAAACTGGAGTGCCTGCACCCCACATATGCACAGTACATCAGGGAAAGGGAAGAAAATGGTTTTAGTATCATTAATAAATAAAAAAGTAAAAATATTTCTTTTTTTTTTTTATTTCCAAGGGGTTTGTATGTTTTATAAAGGACATATAATATATCACAGTATTAAATGTATGTACTTTATAAATAAATGCACACATAATATATTGACAGTGTGTGCTCAAAGCTTCTTTACTGATAGGGGTGTACAATCAAAAAATTTGGAGACTATTGCCCTAGAGGGCCCCTGTGTGATCACAGAACTGCACAAAATCTGCAAGCCAGGCACACAACAGGCTGTAGCTTCCTCTACATGTCTCTCTATTCCAACAGCATAAGTAACTGGATTGGGTTGCTGATAAACCATTCTGGTTTATCCTACTCCCTTCTTAAGGGGATTGTCCCAAAGCCCTCAGAATATATACCATATTGAAATTTTCAGCAACTTTGTCTTGAATGCATAACAAATGGTTTGGCATTGCTTATCTAGTTTTATGGATGTTCTGTAACTGGTCTTCTCTGTTTCTTTACCTATTTTTTTTTCCTCCTTCCTTTTCAGCTTGTTCTTCATGACTGTTTCTGTACTCATACAGTTATTTTATACTCTTTACCTTCCTTTTGTCCCATGTTTCTCCATATCTCTTTATTGTAACCTCTCATTTCAACATACTCCATGTGGCTGCTTCACCACAGAGCAACTTTCAATTCACATCAATTAAGTAATTACAAACCCCTCCCTAAGACAGAAACAAGAGTAAACAAGAAAGGGAGAATATAGCAAATGCAGCTTTCCTATTATTGTAACTCCCATGTTTGCAATCACTTATGTTGTCAGCTCTAAGTTTAAACTATAAATTCCTCAAGGCAGAAACCATTTTTCACTTTCACAGACTGTTATGCCATCTTATTGCACTATATAAATATAGGTGCATATTTTTAAACTCAATTAATAATTTTGCATGTCACAATGTCCTTCTGTCGAACTAAAGAGTGCATAAAGGTTTATGAATTTTATACGGCAGGTACTGTGCACTTCCTAAAATGGCATTTCTTTAGAATGCCATGTAGTGGGTAACTGAGGTAATTAATCATGCTAGAAAATTTGAGTTAATAGCAACATCAATCATGAGCATTTTGCACATGAAAATCTCACTGGTATCATTGCCAGGAAGAAAAAAGGAGAAAACAGAGAATCATAGAATCATGGAGTGGTTTGGTTTGGAAGAGACCTTAAAAATCATCTATTTCTAGTCCCCCTGTTGTGGCCAGGGAGCCTTTAACTAGACCAGGTTACTCAGAGGCCATCCAGTCTAGTCTTGAACACCTCTAGGAATGGGGAGTCTGCAGAGTCTCTGGGCAACATGTTCCAATACCTCACCACTCTTAAAGAATTGCTTCCTAATATCCAATCTAAAACTGTTCTCCCTCAGATTAAGGCCATTCCCCTTCCCTTACATGTCCTCATGAAAAGTCCCTCTCCAGACTTCTTGTAAGCCCCGTTTATGTACTGGAAGGCTGCTATAATTTCTCATCAGAGCCTTCTCTTCTCCATGCCGAACAGCCCCAACTCTCTGTTTTTGTAGGAGGGATGCTCCAGCCCTTTCATCAGTTTCATTTCCCTCCTCTGGACTTGCTCCAACAGGTGCACATCTATTTTATGTTGGGGACACCAGAGCTGGACACAGTACTCCAGGTGCAGTCTCACAGGAGTACAGTAGAAGGGGAGAATCACCTCCTTTGACTTGCTGGTCATGCCTGTTTTGATGCAGCCCAGGATGTGGTTAGATTTCTGGGCTGCAAACACTCATTACCAATTCATATTGAGCTTTTTATCCACAAACACTCCCAAGTCTTTCTCCCCAGGCCTAATCTCAATCCATTCTCTTGCCAGACTGTACGTGTGCTTGGGATTGTCCCAACCCAGGTGCAGGTCATTGCACTTGGCCTTGCTGAACTCCATGAGGTTCTCACAGGTCCACCTCTCAAGCCTGTCAAGGTCCCCTCTGGATGCATCCCTTCCCTCCAGTGTGTTATCCACA
>VYZQ01054104.1:0-10132 GCA_013400655.1 Mystacornis crossleyi | reverse complement strand
CGCCGTGCCCATTGTCTGGGGAAGGGGCCCGGGGCTCGGCGGCGCTGCACCCGAGGGCCCCTGCCCGCCCGCCGCTCACTCGCGCAGGCTTTAGTAAGTGATCCGCAGCGGTTCTGCCGGCCCTGCCCCGCGGGGGTGCCGCCGTGCCCGCGGAGCGCCCCCGCCCCCGGGCGAGCGGGCGCATCGCCGTCCCTTGGGCGTCCCACGGTCCCGGCTGCGCGTCCCCCCTGCGTCTGGTCGCTGACGGATCGCGCCAAGGCGCGTACTCGGGGGATGCCGGCTGCTCCGGGGATGCCTGGCGGCCTCAGTGCCCACCCAGTCCTCCCGGGGCTGCGGGCAGCCCGCGGTGCGCGGTGCCATGCGGTTCCCGGCGCCTGCAGGGAGCACCAGCGCTCCGCCGGGCGGGCGGACCCTGCCGTGCCTCACCTGTGCGAGCGGGTGTCCCCGGGACCCCGGTGCGGCTGCATCTGCCGGCAGCTCTCGGGACTGCCCCTGCCTGTCACGCCTGTGCTGCCTTGTAATTTAAATGCTCTTAGCGATGCTGAATTCTCTTTATGCCACCCAGTAACAACACTGTTTTTTTTTTTTCCCTGCAGTGGACCGCAGTTCGAAGAGGAGACAGGTGAAGCCTTTGGCAGCTTCGCTGCTGGAAGCTTTAGATTATGATAGCTCTGATGACAGTGATTTTAAAGTTGGAGATGCTTCAGGTAAATGTGCTTTCTCATCTCCTCGGTTCAGAATTATCTCATTTTTGGTTTATGGTTGTTCATTTAATATCATACAGGAGACAGAGTGCTTGTAGTGCGTCTGCTGGGACTCGGAGCCCCTTGAAGGCAGTGACTTGATTGGATAACTAGGAATCAATACTTCAATTGTGATTTTTTTTTTTTTTAAACAGAAATCTCATGACTGTGAAACAAGTTTTGGTAGAAACATTTGAGTAGCTTCTGTGCAGACTGCCTTAACTGTATTTATTACTTTTGAATTCTTCAGTGTAGAGATAATTTTTGGAATATTCACTGTATTTAGTGTTGAAATAAGAAGAATCTAAAGCCATTTTATTTTGAGCAAGTCTGGATAATAGTTTGTTGTGGACTTATGAACTTGTCTTTTTCTCAAGATTAAATCTACTCGGTGAGTAAGAACCTAAAGCAAAAAGATAATCTGTTCAGGTTTTTTTGTTTTTTTTTTTCCTTTTACGGTAGACAAACTTAAGGTGTTCATTCAGATAGAAATATGCAGAAAAGTGTACACATTTCAGACTAGAAGGAAGTCCTTGCCACAGAGTGTTGTTGCTTTGCAGTCTTTTCTATATGTGCAGATTCCTTTATCTGCAGTGAACATTCACAGAAACTGAAAATAGACAAGATGGCCAAAATAAAATTAGTGAATTCTAGTATATTGAAGGAAACGGAAAAAAAGAATAGGACCACGTTGGTCAATAAACTGCACGTTGGATGTTCTGTGACACATGCTGAGACAAATAAACAAGGAGATGCAGGATGTATAAGATGTGAGGGAAGCATTATGGCAGCTTATCAAATAACTTGACTTTGTTATTTCTCCGCTGGGGATGCTGGTGTATATTTTGTGGTATACTGTAAAAATATTCCCATTTAAAGACTTATTCTTTAACATTTGGCAAGTTCCTCTGTATTGATGAACTCAAAAATGCTTAATAATAATTTACCCAGTGTCAGTTTTAAGATATGCCCTAATGCTCCTTTTTTGTGGTTTAGCTTGGTTTGATTGGTTGGTTTTATTGTTCTCACCACCCCTTCCCCTAGGCTTAGACATATTTCCCTTGGTTGTTCTGGTAGAGCAGGCTGCAGTGGCTTAAGAGAGTAAAACTGATGTCATCTTACCAGTTTCATGTTAACACTTCTGGGGGCTTGTTTCACCTACTCTTTTAATTGTGTTCTGGGGCTTTTGATCCTTTCTTTTGAATGAGGATATAATTTGCCATAAAAGGAAATGATTTTAATTAGCAAAGAAAATCTCCCTGTTTTGGAACAGTAGCGTAGGCAGGGTTTAAGGGAAAATGAGAATTGGAAAGGGAGTACGGGTGATGAACACTTAATTCAGAGCATTATATTAGTTGGTCAAAAGACAGTCATTTATTAAAAATAATGTGTATAGCCTCCTGAATCAACAATATGTGAGTGCAGAAGATTCATTTGTAATTGCTATCCTTTTTGACTTTTAGGATATTGTATATGTACTAGAGGGGGCTGGTTAGTATCTCGAATTGAGTGTATTTCAAAATCAATTTCATTTTGAGGAAGTTGAATGGATTTTCCTTTAAATGTGCAGCACTGAATTGAAAAAAGCATGTGAGAAAAACCCATGTTCCACTTAAATTTTTTTTTCTAATTGCTGTTTTGTGTTCATATATCTCATGAGGTGTTGTTTCAGCATTTCTAAACCTATATCTATCATTTGTAGGAGAAATAATTATTCTTTTAAATAAAATTTAAAATTTTGTGAAAACACTTTGAAACAGCAAGAGAATTTGACATCTTAGACCTTATTCAAAGATATTAAGTGGGGAAAAAGAAATTAGTGAGGGTTTGGAGAAGTTGGGGAGTAGAAAGTTATTACAAATAAGTGTTTCTTACATGTAATACAAGTTTAGATGAATGGCTGCGGGATATCTGAAGCAGAACATCTGTACTGATTTAAAATGAAGCTGTAATAACATACGTTAAATTGGGTTGCACATAGTCCATTTAGATTCGGCTGGAAGAAGTGATTAAATAAAGGGACTTTTGTACATATACACACACACATATATAGAACTCTCCATGAGCAGCCTGTTGCAAATCAGTATTTAGTATTTGCATGACTTCAGAATGACGTGTAGTTTGCTTACAAAAGGCAGTAAGTGTGTCAGAAGAACCAGTCTGCATTGAATATGAGCATAAATTCTAGTATGGTAATTCCACAACATATGCTTATGTTTACTTCATTCACAGATGCACATATAGGTGTTTAAAATAACAGAACAAATTTGAAAATTGAAGTTAAAGGATGACTTAAATACGGATTGAAAAGAATTCTTAAGTTCTTTTCTCCCTGATGATTATGTTGTGTCCATATGTGTGAGCTTTAGGATCTCCAGTGATACATACTAGTAGATGATACTGTGCAAATATATGGAGACTGAACCCTGAACACCTAAACTTTTACACACCTTCATTGTTCTGCCAGATTTCTGGGAATATGCAATGCAGTAAGGATTTGAGAAGTTGTTACGAAGTACTTATAGGTAGAAGTTCAGCATTTCTGAAGTTTTGTTTTTAGAGTCCTGGTGCCTTGGTAAAATTTTTCATTACAAAGTATATTTCAAATCACCCAACCCCTATTTCCGCCAAAAAATCCACAGGCGACATGGACTTTTCCTTACATTGTAGTTAATTTATTTTCTTGGAATTAGGTCATACCAACAGTTGGCCTTTTCCGCTTAAAAGATCTCAATATTCTGACATCTCTTTAGAGAAACTGATTTTAGAACGGTTACTTTCTTGTAAATTTACTTAATGTAAATAGTTTTCAGGCCTCCGGGCTTTTCATTATGCGTGTACTGAACAAAGTAATTTTTAATGGCTTCTCTGTTTCTTTTAGTAATGCCATATTCTAAAGTACTGTATTATTCTGGTTTTTGTAAACATCTTGAAAAATTTGTTCCAAAGAAAGAATGTCATATGTAATCTTAATGTGGGATCAATCAAAAAAAACTGTCCCTTTGGAGTCAGAATGTACAAACATGTGACTTGAAATGATGGTGCTGTAATATACTCAACTGAAGGCTTTTAATAGTAGCTTTCACAATACACATCAGTTATTTGAAGTTTGGCTTTTAAGTTAACTGAAGCATGCTTTGGGGAGTCCTTTTGTTCATTTTTTTTTTCTGCAGTGGGAGCAGTTGGAGATACTCTGATGTCAGAAATCAGAGTACAGGTGTAGAGTAATTCCCAAAGCAAGAATTTAGTAATTTTCTTCTCTCTCATCAGTGAACTCAGTTTTGTCAGCGCATGCACTGAAATTAAAATCATGCAGAGGAATGTAGTGTGGTCTCTGAACAAGAATCATGTGTGAATTTAAGGACTGGTTCTCTATCTCAGTGTAGTTAAGAAGAAAATAACTGAGTGCTGACTTCGAAGAACTCAATCCTGTCACTACTTCTGCTACTAGACTTGTTGACTCAAATTTTTAGATGCATTCATAATTTTTTTTTTTTTGGTGTTGAGTGTGGAGCCTGACTTGCATATATATTATGTACTATTCTTGCCATTTAAGTCAGTAGATCTGTTTAAAACAAGTAATGATCTACATAAATGGATATATTAGCTATTCTTAAAAACCTGTGTCTTGATCAAGAAATAAAAAGTTGCAAATATCATTATCTTTATGTAACTTGTTTCCTCTTAGCACAATGGAGATTACACTTTTGCTTTCCAATACAGGTTATTGCAATATAAAGAAATGTTTGTGAAGGATCAAAATATTGTAGTGTTTAACAGTACTGAAATCTTGATGAAGAAACAAGTATGTTTGTTTTTGAGGCTAAACTTAAATGATAAGAAACAGTAAAGTTGTAAAGTGTTTCAGTAGACAGTGAAGGTAAAAGAAAATATTGACTAGTTAATCGTTAGTAAATTATCATGTATTTCCATATTAATGTGTAGTTTCTGAGACTGGAAGTCACAAGGGCTTTTTCTAATTGAGAAAATGGAAAATACCAACATTATGTTCTTTTGGAGTATCATCATCCCAGGTAAAACTTTTGTCTGTACAGATGTCTGCCACCCTAAGTAAAACTTGGGAGTGACTGACAAAATTTTCAACTTCATTCTCTTTGAAAACACTGGGATTTCTATTATTCCAGGCGCTTGCTGACAAGCGATTGGTAGGGCACCCATTTTCATCAGTGTTACAACGTTGTAAATCAGGCACTTCCTAATGACACAAGTCAAAATTGGCAATCTGTAGTTTTGAGTGGTTTTGCAACTTGAATAGACATCTACTGAAATGTCATATGACATAATTATTGCTAGTGTAGAAGTGAGGAAGCTGCTTACTTAATGACTTTCCTTTGTTCCCTTTCCATTGTTTTTTCTATTAAACTAAGTACTTGTTTTCTGAAATGTGTAATCGTGGCTCAGTGGTCAGTTTCATCTCCTGCTCTGCCCAATCTACATCTGCAGTTAATACATATTAGATACTTCTTTTCAAAACATTATTTGAGAAGACAGTTTCTCTCCATGGTGCTGTTGCATCTTAATCTGTATTGGTTTGGTTTTGTGTGTTCATAATCATGTTGCTTTGGACAGTTCAATTTTTTTAACTGCCAGCACTGCTGATGTTGAATTTCCAGAAGTCCACCAGTGTTTTATCATCACATGCAGCAAAATAGCATGGAAAGCCAGGGGCGTATATCTAACTGGTGTGTTAGATTCTCTTTCTTGAAATTACGTTGCAATGAGGTATTAAGCCTTTTTAGTTCTTGCTTATAGTTATGTTGATCATAGCATAATGGACTTCTATGTCTAATAGACAAATAGGGTCACAGTTTTACCAGTTACCCAGCTCTGCCTTTGGTAATTTAAAAATTTTTATTTTCCATACATAATTTAGGTTTTCCTGCCTCTTTTTTTACATCCAGTTATTAATATTGAAGCTTCGTAGTTAGTTTAAGCATTTCCTGAAGGTATTATGGAGTCTTTATTTGCAATATCTAGATCAAGTGTGTAGGAAGTACAGCTGCTTTTGCATGTTTGGTATAGCACATGTGCCAAGAATTTTTGTGATACTAGAGCAATTCTTCTGTAAGGAAGTTTATGGCTAGAGGCTGTTGACAAACACTTTTAGTTGTGCTTTCCATGTTTCCCATCCATCAGGATACAGGCGCCCTGGGTGAGGGGTTGTACATGGTGCGTAATATGGTGTTTCAGCAGAGATAGCTAAGTAATTTCACATAATCCTGTCAAAGGCTAGTTGTTTGCCTTGTGATGGGGAAAAAGAGGGTAAAGGACCAGTAGAGAAGATGGTGGTGATTGAGTGACATTAACCTCACCTACATCCTGGTTTTTGTTACTGCTCTCAAAAAGAGGGTATTGTAAAGGCCACTGTAGACTCTTCGTCACATGATGGCTAGATTATTACTGAAGAATATTATTTAGCAGTGATAACTTGGTAGTTGCTTTCTGTATTACATGCTCAGTTTTTCAGGTTTTTTACTCCTTTTCAATGTTCCAGGATCTTTGATTATATTCGTTGTAGGTAGCTTTGAGCACTTCGGAAAGACTCAACCCGACAGGATTCAGTGCGAATAAAATAATTTTCTAACATGATTCCAAATGCTTCTTGTCTACTATTTGGAGTTTGTTAAGCTTTGTTAGTGGAAGAGGCAAGTACAAAATTGAGTCCATGACTGCCTTTAACTAGCTTATCCTTTGGAGTTCGCTTAAAAACCATCAATAAAGCTGTTTTTTACAGAGCTGTTTATTAAGCTAAATACTGCATTGAAGAGCCAGACTGTCTCCTGTGGGTGGTTGGCCAGGTACTTTTGTAGTGCAGCACTTGCTCTCTGTATACATGAATTTTCTTAGAATGCTGAAAAAAAAAAAAAAAATTACGGAGTGTCATATTTAAAATTGTTTGTAAAATGGTCCTGCAAAACCCTGGGAGGAGTTTTTTTGTTGACTCATGTAATGATTTCAGTAGGTTTACCCTGAAATCTTGTGCATCATACATGTTATACAAGCCTCCACAGCTGAGTGGAGTGTTTCTTTATTGCCCTTTTTTTTATGTTAAATCTGTACCATAATGTTTTGTTCTTGGAATTCCTTTTAGAATTATCCTCTTTGGATTGGACTGCCACCTGCTGTTTTGCTTAGTAGAGCTAAAGATACAAGGTGTAGAGGAATAAATGATGTGTTTCTCCCAACTGTTATCTCTCATATTTGTTCTCAGTGGAACTCTATATTCTTCACTATTTGATGGTGTATCTGGCCCCATCTTTCACTTAGAATAGCTTTACTTCTCTCCTATAGGGAATGACATGATATGGTTACCAATTTGAAAGAGCCATTCTTTAAGCATTTCTTTCAAGGAGAAAATTGTATACTGCTGCCTTTTCCTCAGTAAAAGTGCAGCTGACAGAAGAAGACCTGCAAAAATTGCTGTTATCACAGAATAGCTCTTTCTAGTAAAGCACCTATCACAGTGGATGCATTCAGATCAAGGAGAGATATCTCTTACTACAGGTATCTCTGGTGTGTATATGAATGTATAAAGGAGAGTAGAAAGCATAATGTGCAGGCAGAAGGCAAAGAGAAACTGAAGGAGAGAAGTGAGTGAAAATAGTTTTTATTTGTCCTCTGCTTTAAATTATTTGTGTGGTGTAGTAATGATGTACAACAATCAATATTAGTAATTTAGAGAGCTGGTAAAGATCAAACTATACCAAGACTAAGATTCCCTCAAAAACATAAAAGAAAGGTTTAAATTGGCAAGAAGTCTAAGACTATTTATAAATACAACAGCACAGTTAAAACATCAAAACAAATGTCTGTCTTAGATTTATGGTGAGGAAATAAAACAAGAGAAAATAATGAAAGCTAACTTATAAATTTCAGTTGATTTTTATGTGGCAAAATCCTGTATTACCTTATTTACAGTGAGACAAATAGTGCACGTAGGTACTCAGCACCTGTGAAATGAGATACAAAAATACATTTTGCTTTGAGCATACATATGGCATTTAATCTGTGATATATCTAGTATGAGAGTATAGCTTTAGGAGTTTCTTGTAAAATGTTTATGAGAGCTGGCAAGCATCTTAGAATTGTGGAATTGTTTAGGTTGGAAAAGACCTCTGAGATAGAGTCCAGCCATTAACCTAGCACTGCCAAGCCCACCACTAAACCATGTCCCTAAGTGCCACATCTACACATCTTTAAAGTGTCTCCGGGGATGGTGACTCAACTACTTCACTGAGGAGCAACCTTTTCTGTGAAATGTTACTTAGTACCCAACCTAGTCCACCCCTGTTGCAACTTGAAGCCATTTCATCTTGTTCTATCACTTGTTACATGGGAAGAGAGACAGACCCACCCCTTGCTACACCATTTCATCAGGCAGTTGTAGAGAGTGATAAGGTCTCCCCAAGCCTCCTTTTCTCCAGGCTGAACAACCTCAGCTCCCTCAGCTGCTTCTTGTGAGACTTCTGCTCCAGAGCTTTCACCAGCTCCATTGTCCTTCTCTGGACACAGTCCAGCACCTCAGTGTTTTTCTTGAATTGATGGGCCCAAAACTGAACACAGGACTTAAGGTGTGGCTTCACCAGTGCCAAGTACAGGGGGACAGTCACTGCCCNCTGCTTCTTGTGAGACTTCTACTCCAGAGCTTTCACCAGCTCCATTGTCCTTCTCTGGACACAGTCCAGCACCTCAGTGTTTTTCTTGAATTGATGGGCCCAAAACTGAACACAGGACTTAAGGTGTGGCTTCACCAGTGCCAAGTACAGGGGGACAGTCACTGCCCTGGTCCTGCTGGCCACACTATTGCTGGTACAGGCCAGGATGTCATTGGCCTTCTTGGCCACCTGGGCACATGCTGGCTCTTGTTCAGCCAAATATCATCCAACACCCCTAGCTCCCGTTTCCACTGGGCAGCTTTCTAGCCACTCTGCCCGCAGCCTGTAGTGCTCCATGGGGTTGTTGTGACCCAAGTTCACGCACTTGGCCTTGTTGAACATCGTAAAATTTGCCTTGGCCCATCAGCCCACCCTGTCTAGATTGCTTTGCAGAGCCTTCCTTCCCTCCCGCTGATCAACCTTCCTGCCCATCTTGGTGTTGTCTGCAAACTGAGGGTGCACTCAATCCCCTTGTCCAGGCTGTCAGTGAAGGTATTAAATGGGGCTGGCCCCATTACTGAGTCGTGGGCAACTCAGTTGTAAGCAGCCACCAGTTGGGTGTAACTCTTCACTGCCACTCTCTGGCCATTCAGCCTCTAGACACTTTTTTACCCAGTAAGCAGTGCACCCATCCAAGCCATGAGCACCCAGTTTTTCCAGGAGATGCTGTGGGAAATGGCATCAAAGGCTTTACTAAAATCCAGGTAGACAAACCCAACAGCCTTTCACTTGTTTATTAAGGTCATCTTGTCGTAGAAAGAGCAGGTTGGTCAAGAAGGACAAGCCAGTGCTGAGTGGGCCTGATCCCCTGGTTGTCCTGCATGTGCCACATGGTGACATTCAAGATGATCTGCTCCATGACCTTCCAGGGTCAGGCTGGCAGGACTGACTGGAGTTCCTGGATAATCCTTCTGACACTTCATGCAGATGGGTATCCCTTTTTTTTTACTAGTAGTCATCTGGCACCTCCCTGGTTAGCCGGGATTGCTGGTAAATGTTTGAAAATGGCTCATGTGAGTCCACAGACCTGTGTTTGTCTGAGAGATGTAGCAGATCACTGACCATTTCTCCTTGGATTATGGGTGCTTCACTGTGCTCCATGTGTCTGTCTTCTAGTTTAGGGGGGTGGATACCCAGAGAACAGCTGGTCTTGCTGTTAAAGACTGAGGCAAAGAAGGCATTAAGTACCTCATCCTTTGTCACTGTTTCCCTCCTCATCCAGTAAAGGCTGGAGATTGTCTTTAGCCTTCCTTTTGTTGATTATGTGTTTATTATCTTTCATGCCAGTAGTCAGATTAAGTTCTGGCCCTTCTAATTTTCTCCCTGCAAACCCTCACATTATCCCTGTACTCCTGAGTTGCCTGCCCCTTCTTCCAAAAGTGTGAAATTCTCCTTTTTTCTTCTGAGTTCCAGTCAAAGCTCTCAGCTCTCTGTTCAGCCACATCAGTCTTTCTCACTGCTGGCTTGTCTTTCAGGTTATACGGATGGCCTGCTCCTGTGCTTTTAAGATTTCCATGAAGAATGTCCAGCCTTGCTGGACTGCCTCCCAAGAGACTGTCAACCAAGCCTCTTGACAGGGCATCATCTCTCTGAAAGTCCAGGATAGCAGTTCTGCTGATGCCCTTGCTTGCTTCTCTGAGAGTTGAAAACTATCATTTCACGTTTGCTCTGCCCAAAACAGCCTCCAGTCATCACATAACCCACAAGTCCTTC
>VYZQ01054101.1:39476-62708 GCA_013400655.1 Mystacornis crossleyi | reverse complement strand
TAGTAGTGTAAGATAAGTGAAAGTAGATGAAAGGAAAGGAAAGGAAAGGAAAGGAAAGGAAAGGAAAGGAAAGGAAAGGAAAGGAAAGGAAAGGAAAGGAAAGGAAAGGAACTGTCTATTTCAAAGTGTATTTCCCACCACTGCCTCCTCCAGGCACAATTTGTAACAAAGCAGCACCTTCTAATGTGTAGTTTGTGTAGGAGCTGATCCACCAGGCGTGCTCATGGAACACCTACTGCATGAAGCCATGCAGGTGGGACAGGTAATGGAACCCTTATTTTACGGATCCCATAGGACACAAGTAGTAAGTAAGTGTCAGGTCCTGTCAATCCTGAGATGCTGAGGCACATGGTCAAGGCACAGAATCAGTGAAATTTTCATTAAGGAAAGGCTCTTGCTGCCTTTGAGGCAAGGTGGCACCAAAGAGAGGTTTGGGGAATCTTAGCTTTGGATCTTGATGTCTAAGTTCCTCCTCAGAGGCCTGTGAGTTTTTTGAATCTATACCCAAAGTCTTGATTCAGTCTAGTACTACATATTCTGTATACACATATTCACTGCAGTAACACCACAGCTTCTTTTCTATGCCCTTTCCCATGCAAGGGACAAGGCCAGCGTCTCAACAACACTGACCTCATTTATGGATCCTTTACAAGGATCAAGACTCATCAGAGAAAGAATAATTTTAAGGCCATGCAGTGCACTGGAAGGTTGGACAGATGTCCAGTACCTGCTGGTCAGACTGACAGCATAAAAGCCCATAAATTTTTTTCTTCAGTTATTGATTCAGTCTCAAAAAAGTAAGACATTTAAACACAGTTTTTTTTGTAAGCTTCCCAGTGTTGAGTGTATTGAGAAGTCAAGATATTCCATAGCTACACTTTTTGAAAATGAGACAGCTAAGTCCTTCTTAACTCAAAACTTGCATATCACTTTCAGAGGTTTAGATAGTTAAAAGTCTATTTACTGATCATTTCAAGTCTATGTCAAATACGTACTTCAAGTCCAACAGAAGTAAATCCTAAAATGTCCTGAACAGTCTAGTTATAGACTTGTCTGACCTCAGCGCTTTACATCTGATTTCTACAAGAACATGTGAACAATAGAAAACCAATATCCTAAGTACTGGTAAAATCCAGGTTCCAGTTAAAAGCTCACAGACGTGAACACCTTCCTTTTTAATTCAGTGTGTCTGTTCAGACATCAGCTCTGGAAACCACTTGTTTTAACTGTGACATGAGCAATGGCGTCAGATGAATCACTGTCCCATGCAGTGTGGTCACAGGTCAAAGCCCTTCTGAAGGTACAAAGCAAGTGGTGATGGAATGCTGTGCCCACTCCAGTAGTGATCCAGTTGTCCTTCTAACTCTGAATTTTTTGTAAGAAGCAAAAACCTGCTTTTCATAATCACTTGATCCTCCATGTCATTACAATTTTTCCTGTTCTCCAGTGGATTTCAGTGCAACACTCTTCAATAATTAGTTTTCCAGGCTTGCTAATACTAGGAAAATACACTGGAAGTTTCTACCTCAGATACCTGCAGCTCACTGGGATTTATCTCTATCCATACAAGGGACACTACTAAAACAAATGCTCTAAACAAGCAATCCAATCCATCGTTTTCTTTTGTGAGCTATGTCCATTTGGGAGTCACAGAGTAGTGTGTATGGAGGAGAATATCAAGGCAAAGCTCAGGAGAGTTTTTACAATCTTTGTCCAGTCCTAGAGGAGGACTTTGAATTCAAATAGTCCAATGATTTCTGGAGTAGCAGCACTGATCATCAACTGATCAGAGAGAAAGAGAGTATCGTGAGTTCTCCAGTGAAAGTACAGATCTCTACAGATCTGTCTCCTCACACTTTTGGGGACTGTAGTGACTGTGTCCTCCAGAGGCTGGAGTGGTGTACGGCATGCCAACCACCCTAAAAACCTTTGCTTGTACTACGACACAAGAAACTTTTTTTAACATCACTTTGCAGCCTCTGTCTTCTTTGGAAGAAGGTTGGTTTTGCTGCTGTATTTCAGTTTCTTTTGTCTGTGGTACTAGCTAGCCCTATCAGTTTGTAAGCTCCACGTGTCCTGCCGTGGATTGACTTTTCCAGGTCACCTACAAGTTAAGAAAGATGAAAGTGCACTTAACCACTCCAAAAGCTCTCCTCTTAACAAACTTCCACATGACTCTTTATTCTTTCCAACCTTTCTCTCTAAACATTAATGAGCTCATTCTTCATCAGGCTGAATAATGACTTGCACTTCTCAGTCTTAAATGTGAGCTCCACCTGAGAAATTGTGCTTGGAAATATTGTAAAGACTGAGTACATTATGTCTGACTCTTCACCCGTATCCTCTCTGACACAATGCTCACAAAAACATTCATCAGGTTTGTTAACCAGGCCTGCCCTTTTGCAAAAGACGTCAGCAAGCTGTGCCTGAGAATGAGTTCTGTGGCTAATTTAGCAGAACGTGACCTTTCAGAGGAGGCTGGAAGGCCAGTGGAGTGTGTAAGTGTGGAAATGGAGGAAAAATATCCATGCTGAAACAGTGTAAAATGAGGAGAGACCTGTGTAAAACCTTTGGCTGAGCTCCCTTACATTGCACATTAGGATGGAAACCTGGTTTAGCATACAACAATCGTTGCACTACTTAGTACTATATTAGATAACCGAAGGATTCTTGCTCTGTGTGACCTGGAAACCATCATAGGAATGGCTTAGTCAAAAAAATTTGGTTGTGAAGAGAATGTATTTCAAGGAAAAAGTACTTTTTCTCTACTACGTTTTAAGAACGATACAGGAAATATTCATAGCCATTTGCATTTAGACAGTATTGTAATATTAGAAAATGAAATTTCTGATAGTGTTCTGAAATAAAACCACAGTTACTTCAGGTATGCAGAGAAGGGGCTTATGCTCCTGACACAATTGGCAAGTCATGTCCTCAGCTTCAGAGCTGCTGACGCTGTCAGTTTTAGTGTCTTAGGAGGAGAAAATTTATACCAAGGAGGTACATGAGCAGGGAGACTTGGAGCTCCAGCTCCCTCCTGCTTTTCAGGATTTTCAGTAGTGTGTGTTTCTCACAAATAAAATGTTCCCAGCTGTCTGACGCCTGTATTTCCAGCACTGGGGGAGGCTACCCCCAGGCCCAGGCTAGGTGCTAGTGGAGGCTGGGTGACACACGTGACTGTCCCTGCCCTCCACCTTCCCCACCCAGAGTGGTTGTTATGCCAACACCCATCACCACCCCACCCACCACTGCCTCACCCTGCCGGGATGTGGTTGCTATGTCAACAGTCTCCCTGTGGCAGCCACCCAAAGGAGGAAAAGGCTGGAGGGGTTTCCATGGAAACCATGCTGTCCTGAAGCATCAATAGGGCTGGTCTCTTCCCCACCTTTCTTCCCCCAGAATGTTCTGCCGTGAAGCTGAGAGAACCCCTGGATGTGTCCTGCTCTGTCCCACATCCCATCCCCATGGCTGCGTTAGCCCCAGCTGCCACAGCTGCTCCCACTCACCTGGCAGCAGCTTCTCCAGCTGTGCAGGGATGACCTGTGGGAGACCTTTCACTGTCACAGCTTTGGAGCAGCTCTCCTCTCGGGACACAGACTGTCCCTGGACAGGGTAATGTGAAGGACTCAGCATCTCAGGGATCAGTGGAAATGAGACGTCGCGGATTGAGGGGGTGAGGTAAGAGCTCAGTGTGTGAATGTGGGAAGATGTAGCAGGGGACACACATCTACTAGATATACATTCTCAGACCAGGCTTGTATCATATAGCAACAACAACCAAAAACATCTTTACTTCTAGAAATATTTCCTGCATTACCTCACTCTCTTAAAATTGAAAAAAGCTCCAGAAGGTGTGATTTTTTACAGATAAGTTTGTTGCAGGAAGAAAGCATCTGATCCAATACTGTAGAAAGGCTGTAGTAAGAAAATGTGTAAAAAAATATTCACAAATCCAAATATTTCCATAGAACATCAAAATACATGACTGCTTTTAGCACAGGTATTTGAACAGACAAAATGAAAGGTCTTGACTGCACAACATAACAAAGCCCAGTTAATGAATCCCTGCTTATCCCTAGAATATCTGAGCAAAGTGATTTGCTTTAAAGGATCTCTCCTCTATCACAGGGAGCCTCTAGGGATTCAGGGAAATAGTATATTAGAGGAGTTTGCAGATATAGTCTGAAGAATCAGAATGCTGATATTGCAGTAAAAAAACACCCCCTAGTTTCAGGGTCAGAGGACACTCACATTCAGTATTCAGCTTCTCACATACACATTTTAGTGAGGAAGTGATATAGTAAATACTAAATAAGAAGTGTTTGCGTACAAGAATTTATCAGTGGTTAGAATACAGGATTGTCAAGAGCTCATGTGCATACTCTGAGATTAAAAATACTGACTTTGACGCTAACTCTGAGAAATACACAATGAATCCATCTCATACAAGTTCCTGCTGCTGAATCATCAAAGGGGAAGAGTTGGACTCTCCTCAGGGAGGGACATTCTCCTCTTAACTATTGTTATACATCTGCTGCTGCTTATCTAAGAGAAACGTGTAACTGGAGATGACCTCACATAATCAGGCAGGTAACTTAGAAAAATTCCCAGATAAAGAGACTTTGTGTTTTACCTGCTAATAAAGACATCTTTCTATCTTACTAAATCTTTGAAAGAAGAACTTTTGTTGTCTCTAACTGGTATTACAGCTCAATTCATTGTCCGGAACATGCTCACAGAAAACTAGAAATCATTCTCTAATCTCATTCTAAAGGCCATTATTCCATTTGTAATTGGATGGATTTCAACCATATTTCTCATTAGGATCGAGCAGTTTCAAATCCATCTCAAAGCTAACCTTTGTGTTTTGGTCTCCTCTGTGCTCACCATGTGGCATACAAAATTTGCTCACAGTATGATATAAAAGATATGCAAACCATCATTCTTTTTCACTAGACTTAGAACTTTATCTCAGGGGAAACAGGAATTTGTGTAGAAACCTCAAGTCATTATATTCTCTGTATTATTAAATACATGTCTTTGATCCAGTAGGTGTTTAATGTAAGAATATACAGTTATTTCTGGAAATCATTCATCTAAACCTGCCTAGGAAGAAGCTTCTCAGTTCCACATACATTTTCCTCATCCACTTTGAAAATCTGCCTTTACTTTTGGACTTTACAATGCCTGTAGCAGAGACATCTTCATTGTAATTACATGCTGTATGAAAAAATTGTTTGTTTTATTTTCATCTGATAATTTAATTTTTTCCCTTTCTTCCACAGTAAAATATTGTCAATTAAAAAATCCTTACCATCTTTGAAACCAGTCATTATTTTACAGGTTTTAATTAAGGACTTCTGTGGCAGATTTGGATACATGTAATTTTCTGAAGTTATGAAATGGATATGCCTCCTTTCAAGAAAATACTTTCTTCTGGCAAAACACCTCATGAAAATAGCAGTGGTCTAATTAATCACATTAACTCTGCTAGGAATACAAGAAGCTTTGCGATCCGAGTACATTGATTCCAGTCCATGGGCCTGTCCTGAAGAATTTCCAACCTAAAACTGGAGGTAGAAAAAGCAATATGGCAAGGACACTAATTAAGGTGCATATGTCTTCAAGCAGGTCTGTTTATTTAGCTGATTCAAATTTCTTAGCTTGGTGTTACTGGTGTAGTAGAAGACAGCTTTTAGAAGGGAATGAGGCTAGTAGGGTGCCATGGTGTACTCTGTGTAGTGAAGTAGCACAGAACACTGGAATTGAAGTTAGAGAAGAACCCAAACATGCCTCAGTTAATACTTACTAATTCAAGTCTACTAAGAAAAAGTGAGTTTGTTCAAATTTTACCAGAGTAAGGAATTAAGGACAAACTCTTCTATGAGCAGCTTGGAAGAAAGCAAACTACTTGCATGTTATGGGATGTGATGTAAAGAATAAAAATGAACAGGCAATTCTTCTCTGAAACTTCAACTGCTACGGGAACATTCATACTGACAAAAAAGACTGTTAATTTGGGTACAATACAGAGGATCAATTCATATCCAGAAGCAAGAGAATGTTAATCTATTGCCATTTATTAATGTAATATGAAATTACCTCATTTCAAAGTAATTTCAAAATGCAAAAACAGTCATTATTAATATCAATTTCTCCATGATTTAAAACTGCATAAAAGTTTTAAAATAATGCCCTGAAGCCAACATGAGCTAATTTAATTGAAAAGCATAATTCTGGATTCTAAGAACCTTCAGAAAGAGTCTGGTTGCACACTTGTTGCTATCAGTGGGAATATTAATGATTGAAAGGCTTGAATAGCATATATAGATAAATTATACATATGAGATAAATATTTTAGAACTTTTATCTTGATTTTTCTGAAGGTCTGTTTTTCTCTGCCTAAAGCATTAGAGTGGCATATACTGTTTCAAACACAGATATTCTGCTCCTTCTACAAAATAGATAGAAAACAGACATTAATAAAAGAGACCTCTGACTAAGATTTCATTCCCCTGAAATTTTCATGTGGGAAAACCATCATTGCTGCCACCCTGCACCTAATTTGATCTGCTTTGCAGATTAAACAGAATGGAATTTGCAAGTATACATATTTACATGTAGGGGACAGTAGATAACATCATAAACTCATTAGAATTAATACAATAGGAGTGGAAACATGACACATCCCTGTACAGGAGACCCGTATAGATCTCCAGAAAAGCCCCAGTTAAATTCTCTGTTACGTTTTTTTCCTAATATATACATGGGAAGCACAACATACATATTTCTACTCAGCAAACATTAGGCAAATTTTGAAAAACAAAGTTCACAGTCAGTATGGAGTGTGGAGCTGTTTGTACTAGAAGGACCAACGTGCCCCTCTAGTGCAACAACAGCAAGTGGATAGCAATGGGAAGGAGACAGAACACTGAGAAATCCTGAATGAGAGCTGTTTGAACAAAGGCAAGAATAATGTGTGGAGTTAAAAAGGACAGAGAGAGGTCTTACGGTCAGCAGATCTGCATCACCTACCTGAAATACTTTTGCCAAATTGTCAAAGAGAGTTTGACCAGCGCTGACTTTATGCTTGACTCCCCTGACTGTGCCATTTTTGCTGAGGATGTTGACTCTCTTTGTACCAAACCCCTTCTCTTTAGTGGCTCTGACTAAAATGAGCAAGTCATCCTGCTCATTCTCATTTTCATCGCACTCCGACCCTACGTGTCCATTCTGCTGCCCATCCACTTCGCTCAGCCGGCTGGTTTGGTCAGTCTCTGAGCTACTGGCATACTCGGAGTCCAGAGAGTCGGCAGCCTCCCCGTCAGCGTACACCTCCTTCAGCACCCGCCCGCTGTGCGAGGACGCGACGCGGAACCGAACCTTCCTCGACAGCCTCTCGCTGTCCGCCTTCCCCTCGCTTTTAAACATTGCCTCTTCCATTGATATGAGCAGTTTGCATTGTTCCAGCGTGCTGCCCATTGCATTTGCCAGTCCGTCACACTTAACAACAATATCAGCGCTGTTTCCTGTTGACAGGCGTTCTCATATTAAACTAAAGAAGGTTCCCAAGAAGCCTCTGCCGTTCTCCAGTTAATAATGGATGCATTTGTGCTATGGTTACCTTTTAAACTAAAACCTGTAAAGTGATCTCATTAATTAAATATTAAAAAGACATTGTGTACTTTTTAGCACTAAGGAAGAAAGCAAGAAAGGAAAAAATTATATTTGTTGATTAAAATAAAAATTCAAGGGAAACGGAGGCGAGGCGAGGCAAAGCAAGGACCAAATCCAACAGAGTTCAAGCATTTGAATAGTGCTCTCAGGCACAAGGTGTGACTCTTGGGGCGTCCTGCGCAGGGCCAGGAATTGGACTTTGATGATCCTTATAGGTCCCTTAGAACTCAGATTATTTTCTGATTCTGTGATTCTGTAATAAACCAATTAACAGCAATTACACAAGCTTTTATGAAAGCAGTTTGATTTGCTAAAAAAAGGCAAAGAGGAAGAGTTTTTCACAAGATCTACAAAGTCAAAACTGTTTATGTTCATTGCACCTGGGAGGGGAAAATCAAAAACTTCAGCACCTGAATCAGTGATGAGCACATTTCTTTCATCAAAACACTTAACTTCCCTACCAGTTAGACCTCATTCACCAAAGTGTGCCTTGTTTATACAGCCTCATGGAGATTCAGTAGGGAGCTCTGACTTGATGGTTTTCGATGCTGACCTTATCACAGACTGGCAGAGGGGTGGAGAAGCAATTAGTCAGAATATGTTGCACAGAGTAACACAATGTTATTAAATAAAACTGAGCCATAGCTAGTACCACACAGCAATCACAGTGTATATCCTGTTTTGTCAGGGACTGGGCAAGGGAATCTGAACAAGGAGTAGGGTAAAGCTAATTAACTGAGGCAACAAGGACCAACAATGAGAAGCAGGGTAACATGGATTCATCCACGGGGAATCACATTGCTCTATCCTAGCAAATCACAAGTAATGATTGCCACAGTCTTCAGCACCCAGCTCTAGACGTAAAAATAACCAACCTACACTTGAGGTTTCTGCCTATGTCTACTCAATATCATGTAGTAGCACCTTAAACCCCCAGGCTGGTTCTGAGTTTGCATGATGATTCCTACTTACAGTGCTATTTCTGCGTTTTCTTAATTTAAAGAAAAATGCAGCGTCAAGAACGCAATCCCCTTCTCACTTTCCTGACAAACATTCCCTGGACACTCTCTACAGCTTCATTTTCTCCCTAGACTCATGAATACTGAATTGCTTCCTGAGGCCTGTGACCCCCTGACAGGTGTAGGCATGAAATGAGTCCCTAGATGTTCAGCCAACCCAGAGGGTAATGCCTGCAGTTACGAGCAGCTGCAGAGCTTCAAGCATCAGAGACTTTCTGGTCAAGATTTCAGAAAGGCAGGCTCAAATCTTTCAACAATTATGTGGGGCTTATTGTGCTTTATTTCAAAAAAAAGACATGAAAATATTGCTCTTCAGCCCAAATAAAATCACGATTTTCAAGGCTGAAGTCTAAAATTACTCATTTCACATCCACAAAATGGAAACACAATGATTAGTGGCATTTGATAGCACTAGTGTTTGCCACACTTCTTTCTAAATAAGATGACTCACTGTATTATTAACTACTATAATTAATACAGAAAAAAATAGGTAAAAATAAGAAGTTCCAGGAGTTAAAATACATTGTTACTTAACTTTCAAAGAAGAGAAACATCTAGTATCAAAGTCTTTACTAATATTGAATGCAGTTATAAGAATCTTTGTGAAATGCATTTGAGGAGGAGGATGCTGAATCACACTGATTGTGTCATAGCCACTTTCCCACAGAAGTCTTGACAAGAAATATAGTTCATTATTACTAAAATGTGACTCAGAACAAAGAGAATTCTGTAGCAGAATGAATATTTCAAAGTATCCTTTATGGAATTATCGAAACAGGAGTGCAAGATACCTGGAGAAATTACTTAGTCTGCTACCTTTGCCAAAGTTAACTGTATCATAGTGCTTCCATGATTATCTGAGTGGCTTGGAAACCTGCAGTAATTAAATTTGTTAATTAATTTTTATTTAAATAATATAATCCAACTCTTTTTCAATTAATTGCCACACATTAAAAAATCTGAGCTTCCACAACAAAAATATTTTGCACAAAAAATGTTATGATATTTTTATCTTCTCTAATCGCACTATATATCCTTTAACAAAAACCATTTTACTGCTGTTGCAAGCTCGTATTGTCTGGAGTGCAAAAAAGCTGCCTGAGTGTCTTAAAAAGTTAATGTAGCATTGAGTAAATGCAGAATTAATCAGTACCACATTTTAAAAACACTCCAAATACTGTTCGCATCTTGTTCTCTGTTAGTAGGAAATTAACTTGTTGTTCAGTTTCACAGCAATTCCATTATTCACTGGGAAATACTTTTATGTCTGGTTATGACAAATAACAGACTGTATGCACAATTTTCTCTGCAAAAAAATAATTAAGCAAAGTGGAGTGTGCCCCTTGACAGAAGCGTTCCCATGCTGATTACAGATTCCATCCATCCAACATCCACAGATGTTCCAGCTGTGGACCTTCTGTGAGCGAATATGTGACTTTGGGCTAAGTGCACATATCCAGTAGTAAACAGATTACAGACTCTTAGCAGGTTGTATTTGTGACATAAGACATTTGAGAGTTCAAAAGCCTGAGATGCACATATTTGTACCATCTGCCTGGGTGCATGTACTCAACAACAGCAGAAAGGATGAAACTTGACTAAGCACGTCTGTCCCTCCTGTAGACTAAAATTGTATCATATGTTTAAACTAACTCCATTTGTGCGGTTTGATGCTGCGCCCTGCCAACTGTTATAAATCTTTTTATCATTTTTAGCTTCTCTACACACACTTCTTTTCATTCAAAAGCTTATTTCATTTAGTGAGCAGTACAAAAAACTAATGTGGTGGGGTTTTGCAGTAATGAGATATTTCTTGTCCATAATTATTACCCTTCCTGAATCATTGGCTATTGTTAGATTTTGTTCCTGATTAGTTTGGTTCGAGGCCAGGGGGTCCAGAAACCATAAAGTCAAAGCACACAGGAAATAAAGAGATTTCCCCTGAACAGAGAAGCACTCTGTAAAAAAAAGAGCAAATACTTGTAAATAAGCTATTTCATCCATTGCCTCTTATGTGACTTTGTTTCATTTCACAAGGAACTGCACCAAGCCATTACCCTGCTGTTGTGATAAATAATGTCTGCCAGTAAAATCAAGAAAAAGAGGTAAAAGAGGAAGTCTAGATAATAAACTTAGTCTCAACATTTACCTTTTACATCACTGATATTAGGTCAGGTGAGGCAAAGCCTTTAATACTGTAAAAAGGAAAAAACCAAGCTAAAGTAGCAATTGCATTACACCAAGTGAGACCCTTATAGCTGTATTAGGAAGGGGGGAAAAAGAGAAGAGGAGAATAAAATGAAACTCTAATCTCATTTATAATTCTGATGTAATTTCTTTAATATATAGGTAAATCTTGCTGTCAGAGTTCATCATACATATACATACTTCAATTTCTACAGCTTACACAAGTAGAGAATCTGTCCAAGGTGTTCCATTTCACTAAGTTTGAAGCACTACCAGCTTCACCTCAGGAAAGAATCATAAATCAATAACATTAAACTGCAGTAAAATGTTTAAAAGAATATCTAGACATGTATTAAGCAGCAAAGATTGTTTGCACTTCACTGGAGAAGTGTAGAGTGTGCTGTTTGAAATTACTATAAAAAATGTACCTCATGACACTCCCATGGATCAGAGAATAAAAGATATAAAAAAATAATAGAATTTGTGGTGTTCAAATAGCAGCAAAATGGAACCTGAATCACGAAATGAGGCTTCAGGAGTAAAAATGTCTACAAAAGAAATAAGATAGGCTGAAATCAACAACTGCCTTCTTTGTTTCTGAACACAGGATCATTTTAATAGACCAGTTTACCCTGTGACAAAGCATTATGTGCTCTGTTTTGATGCACAGTGTGTGCAGGGCTGTTTTGAGTGATGTATTTGCAGGTTACTAAGTATATATAGCAAATCTGTAGGCTGACTTGATACCATCCACACTGGTGTCATTCATCATTATACAGATGGTATGAATTCACAGTGAATTCACAGTCTTGTGATACTAATTTTTTTTTCACCCTACAAAATACTGCTTGCAACTGTCCCCAGCTCTATTACACTGGTGGTAATCGGAAGCATATTCTGTAATCTCTAATTCTTAACGCAAAATTAGCAGAGTAATCATCCAGACACAGATATTCAAAAGACCTGGCTTTCCCACCTGTTGTTGGGGAGCAGGTATTGTGGTTTGTAAAAGCATGTGTGGTAAGCTGAGTTTGTTTATTTAGCTACAAGTAAGTAAAATTTGTGNAAAATGTTTAAAAGAATATCTAGACATGTATTAAGCAGCAAAGATTGTTTGCACTTCACTGGAGAAGTGTAGAGTGTGCTGTTTGAAATTACTATAAAAAATGTACCTCATGACACTCCCATGGATCAGAGAATAAAAGATATAAAAAAATAATAGAATTTGTGGTGTTCAAATAGCAGCAAAATGGAACCTGAATCACGAAATGAGGCTTCAGGAGTAAAAATGTCTACAAAAGAAATAAGATAGGCTGAAATCAACAACTGCCTTCTTTGTTTCTGAACACAGGATCATTTTAATAGACCAGTTTACCCTGTGACAAAGCATTATGTGCTCTGTTTTGATGCACAGTGTGTGCAGGGCTGTTTTGAGTGATGTATTTGCAGGTTACTAAGTATATATAGCAAATCTGTAGGCTGACTTGATACCATCCACACTGGTGTCATTCATCATTATACAGATGGTATGAATTCACAGTGAATTCACAGTCTTGTGATACTAATTTTTTTTTCACCCTACAAAATACTGCTTGCAACTGTCCCCAGCTCTATTACACTGGTGGTAATCGGAAGCATATTCTGTAATCTCTAATTCTTAACGCAAAATTAGCAGAGTAATCATCCAGACACAGATATTCAAAAGACCTGGATTTCCCACCTGTTGTTGGGGAGCAGGTATCGTGGTTTGTAAAAGCATGTGTGGTAAGCTGAGTTTGTTTATTTAGCTACAAGTAAGTAAAATTTGTGAACAACATGCCCTATACTTCAGAGATTACAAAAGCAGATGATTTGAACAGTGAATGCTAACCAAATTGTTTCTATCTGAGACAGTTTTAGTGCACTTCCCACTTGTTCAGAAAAAACATATTTCTATTTGCTAAGTTGGGAAAACATCTGTCTACTTTTCTGCAGGTCCAGAATAACATTTTAACTGTATTAGAGTTCATGAGGACACACAGAGCATGTTCAGGTCCCCATCAAGGAACTCTTGCATCTGGCAGTTGTATGTCAGGTGTATCAGCTGCTAAATGGAAATAATATGGACAAGAACAAAGCAAGCATACTGTTGCTATTATAATGCCTAATTATTCATATGACAAGTGCTTTACACTGTCATTTCATTTTATTAGTAGATTTCATTTAACTTCTGTTAAACAATTGTTAGACAGAATGTCAGGGTTTCTGTTTACATTAGTGAATTGCGTGCGTTATTTGTTCAATTTATATAATGAAGGAATTAAATTAATGAGGAAATCAAGACCTGTGTCTAAGCCATGCACACAAGTGCAAAAGGACATAGGGGGATATGTGGGGTCTTTCTGCTATCCTTTTTGGCAGGGTAAACAGAAAGCCTCAATTTCCAAAATCTTTAGGGAGAAATGCTCTACATTGCATTTGGAAATGCAATCAGTTACTATCCTGAACTTGAAATTCACAGTCATTTCAACAGTTCATTCATTTCTACTTTTCCCACTGTAGGTTTCCATAGGAGTCAAGCTGCTGAGCTAAACACAGAAGCAGCAGTACACGAAAACCTTCTGTCATTATGTGGTACTTCAAGACTTAATTTGTTTATTTACTCTGGGCAAAGTAAAAGGTCAGCTCTTACATGTGTTACATATCTGAGTCATGCAAGGCAAAGACCGGTTTTCCTTCAGGAGAGCCTGGAAAACACTTATCGCCTACTGCCTGTAGTAGTAAGAATAGTGGCTGGAAATTTTGATCCATGTCAGACAGCTGATAACAAGCAGTATTTTTTATTACTTCTCTTACCTAGCTGGTATAAAAAGTCATTGTTTGCAACTCTTTTTTTCTCTAGTCATGTAAGTGGTCATCACAGGATATCTGTAAAATGTTATCTGTCACTCCAGAAGCTCTAGCTTGTAGCTAGATGCCAAAGTTTTTGGTGGACACAAATTTTACAGTCTAGATTAGGACTGAATTCCTATGCTGAGCTCCATTAAGAGCTCTCTTACATCTTCTCCTGTGTGCTAGTTGAACAGGAAAAATAATGACAGAAAGATATTTCCATTAGAGCAGCAATTTGTAGAGGAAGCAACAACTTTGTTGTGAAAAAAATTGTTTTATAGATACGACGCATCAGGAAAAAAAATTCCTCAGTGCAGCAGAGAACAAAAAAAGCATGTTGTAAGATATAATAGTTCAGCCAGACTGTTTCCTTCATGTGCTATACTGGCCAGATATTAAAAGAGACATTAAGTTCCACTCACCCAAGTACCACCACCAGTTTGTGGGTCCACAAGACATGTCCTACTTGGGGGTAGGATTAAGTACAGAGTGTGCACCTCTCCACCAATCCACATCCCTATTGACAGGCAAGTCCCAGAGAAGGTGATCTGGGTGCCAGAATCTAGCACAAAACACATCTGAGGCNAAAAAAAAAAAAAGTTGCTTTCTGATGATTTCAGTGGCCCTGTCTGAACTCCTCTGAGCTTGGATTTACTGTCATTTATAGTGGAAACTATTGGTAGGTCTGTGTGAAAGAAAAGAACTGAGATTAGAAGATAATAGCTGAGCAAAATACTTGTATGCAGTCCTTGTAAGTTCTGCTTAAATTTCCTAAATGTAAAAATGTCTTCCCATATTTTTTGGTTAGTTTATGACACCTTCATTTGAAATCTGACCTAAAATCTGATACCACTTTTCCATCACATGTCCCAGTCCAAACACTAAAGCTTTGGAAGAGGAACCTACTACAGGAAGCACTGATTCACTAGGAAGAATATCCCCTCCTGTATCCATACTGTGTTTATCATTGTTTCAATGACTAAGGAACAACCAGGTACTTTACAAAGAGATATTCTCTTTGTTTGTAAAGAAAAATGACTAATGACCGTTTTCAAGACTTGTTTCCAAGTCTTGAAAACCGTCCCTCTTCATTGCAAACAAAGATGAAAAAATTAACATGAAAGCTTCACAGAGTTATTTCCATTCTCAGAGCTCCACATGAAACAGTCTCAGCAGGAGGAGATATGCCTGAACTCTGTCCTGAAATTCCTCATATATCTGTTTCTCTTAGCTCCCACTAGAGATAGAGGCCATCTTTCTGTGTTTGGCCTGTTGGAAATATAAGCAAGACAAGTACAAGGAATAAAAGGACCTGGCATTCAGTTACATTGAAAAGAATTAACACTCTAGTGAAATCCAGTTTTGTGCTGATCATTCTCATGTGATTCATAACCCTTTATTAAGTACCACAAGTACGCTTTCCAGGTTATCCATGTTTATGAATAGCATGTCTGGATAATATAATCTAAATAAAATTTCAAATTCTATCAAACATCTGTCATTTTTTGACTCATAAGTACATACATATATCAGGCACAAAATCCTTACAGCTCTTATTACAAGGTAGGTATGTTAGGCCTACATGTTGCTTTCAGTATTTTGGACAAACACCAAGTAGATCATGGAATGCTGCATTATTAAATTTTGAAGGTGGTAGTCTTCCCCACACACATTGTTTTGTTCTGTTAAACAGCTTCTGAGTCCTATTGCTGAGCTCTAAACTTCATTATTGAGTAGCCTTATTTAAACATATCTCCCAAATGTTCCTTGCAGGCAAGAAAAGTTTAATTATATAGTTTTAATGGAATTACTCAGAGATTCTCATAGAGAAATGAGAAGAACTTATAAGTACTGTGAGTAGGCTTTTGTTTTCTTAAATTTTACTCTTATGTTATAGAAATGCTTCTTAGGTTGACTTATATTCAACCAGATTTTTTGGATGGGCAAAAGTTATTTCGGGGCTCTCACTCTGAGGGACTCAATGCCAACAACGTGTAAGCAGCCCTTTTTTTGGTCAGATTAATTCTTCTGTGGTAGTTACTGTTTGCAGATTTTAATGATTTGCAGATGTTTAATGACTCAAACAATCAACCACTTAACAGCTCAGATGCAGCAGGGCACGCACACCTTGGCTGGAGGACCCACAGATTCTCTCTTTTCCCATTTTTTTCTCCGTCTCCCTCTCTACCTCACATTCACTCTTAAAATAAAATTCATACTATTGACTTCAGTATATGGTCTTGTTTGCACCTTAATTTGGCCAGAGACATCTCTCTAATAATTTTAATAACTGGATCTTAACAAGACAGAAAATTCTGCTGCTGAGCATGCAGATGTTTACCATAACTCTTGATCTGACTTGAAGCACATATCTTGCATGCTTCCCTCAAACATTCCACTTTGTACTACTTTTCACATTTATTTTTCAGCCAAAAGCATGACTACTAGTCATCTATGGCTTTCACAGGAGAAAAAATATCTTCAGGGCTTTCTTCCTATCATTTTTTTCTCCCCAGAAAACCACATCATTATTGTGATAGTAGACAGCAGATAGTCTAGCAATAATAATACATAATAATGCACGTCTTATTTCATACCCAGGAATAAAAGTGATGAAAATAAGATAAAGGACTTCCATTTAGTTCCATTGTTACTAGCTGATGTCATCTCTAGTATTCTTGCTGCAGGTTTCTCTTATTCAAAAATTGATAAATCTCTATATGTTTGCTCTCCATGTTGTCAGTTTTCTCAGCTGAGACAAGAAAAAATTTCGTGAAGTTGGGTTTTTTCCAGATGCTGTTGTTGAACATAACATCAGATTGACTCCTGAATAAAGAAGATGATTTGCATATACTGTGATTCCTCATACAGCAATGAGCTGATAAGAAATGTCACCCAGTCCCTGGATTGCTGTTCTGTTTTTAATTTAAGATGGATATCTGTTTCTGTGACAGAAATATTTATGTATATACAAATATATTCAATCCTAGATGGCGTTTCATACAGCCTTCAGGATACCAGAAACATATCAGCTTTCTCTTACATGCCTCTGGGGAGAGTTTAATAGCCATGACTTCCCAAAGATAAATCTTTATGACACCTGGAGGCAGAAGAATCATCCATGGGCACAGAAGAGGTGAGACTGGTTTGACTTTTCCTCCTGACAGTAAAGCGTAACTGAGTCTAGAGGCATACAGAGAAAGATCAGACAGAGAGAGGGCAGGGCATTAGGGCATTGGTCTGTTTAACGGCTGAGGTAATTGCAAGAGGGATGAATCATTAAGTCACTTAGGCTCTGTTATCTCAGCAAACAAATGGGGAATCACCTCACTCAGTCTGATTCAGAGAAACCCTTACTGTGATCAGGGAAACAATGTCAGCAAATGCATGTCTGCACTGACTGATGAAACCACGCTGAAGCTGGGTGAAATCACTGCCTTATACCAACAGAAATTCAGAGCATCGTCAGTGCAAATGAGCAGCCTGGGCAGTGATTCACGCACTGGCACAGGGATGCCAGGCTCTGTCAGAGCCAGTCTCTGGGTGACGCTGGCACACAGCAGCCCCAGGCAGGTGCAGGGGGGCTGGAGAGGCACCGCCAGCAGAGGAGGGAAGCCTTCCTTTTCTGTTTGCCAACGGAGAAACAGGTACTTTTTGATCTATACAAGAAGGACAGATTACGTGTTGTTTTGTTTTTTTTTTCTGGCACTGATTGTTTCAAAACCATTGGGAACAAATGATGCTGTGAGATCCAGCTTTTTCCCCACACTTCACTACACTGTTGCTATCATAAATCTAGTTATTTATGATTCCAATTTGCAGTCACTTCCCTGGGCCACTCATTTGCTATTTAAAATGAGAGATGCCAAACACTGTCCAAAAGGATATGCACATACCATAGCACTAGGGAAAAAATTAAAATATGAAGGCCTCCCCTTTAGCTACCCTAATCTCTATAGAGACTGATCTTTAGAACTGGGAAATACTGACTCACTGGTTGAATACCCAGCACTCTGATATTTGAACACTGTTTAATAGATTGCTTTGTAAAATATAATGAATCATATATCTTCAGTCACATATTTGGTTGTGGTGGTTGTTGTTATTGTTGTTGTCGTTGTTATTGTTACTACTATTATTATTATTTCAGTCTTACTACATTCCTCAGGAAGCCAAAGGTACCAAGTATTGCCACCATACATTACTCTCATCTTCTGTTCATTTCAGCTTGAATTTTGAGCACTTCAGCTGAGTTAATTCAATTTACAGGCTCATTAAACAGACTGCAAAAGAAAGGAGAAGACAGTGTATCGCCATGGGAATTCTCAGTGTCAGAATGGTCTCTGGGTCTTAAAATCTCAGGAGCTTCTGGTGCAACATCAATCTTATTTCTTATACCTGCAACCCAAAATAGGATCCAACAGGTGAAAAAAGTGGCAAAGAAACTGAAAGAAAATTGCCTTTTTTTTCCCTCCACTAAATACTAAGATGTACGTGAATTTCTCCATAGGCTTCCTGGTCAAATCTCTACAAATAATGACTGATTTGCCAAAAGGTTTGTATGCTAAATCTTTTTTTTTTCCTGATTTATCTTAAAGCTGTTTCAAAACAAAAGAAATAATTTTTCTCTCTTAGAATCTTTGTCTTTCTAGCTCTGCCTTGATTTGTCACTGTTGAGACACAGTGACAGCTCTCAGCACTGTTTCCAGAAGGTGTGTGTGAGGGCTGTATCCTCAGCCTGCCTGTACAAGCTTTTTCGGGGTAGCCAGCCCCACAGCATTATTACTGATCACAATGCTATTCCACCTTTTAGTTGAGATTCTTTCTCTGAGTGTGAGATTCCTTCATTTATAAATGGATTTCTGGTTAGAATACCTTTTGGAGGGGATTTTTGTTTTGCGTTGAATTGTTTTGGTTTTATTGGTTTGACTGTAACTGTTAACTTGATATTTCTTATTTCTTTGCTCCATGGAGCTGAATTATATCAGTTCCCAAAGGATGCAGCCTTAAGCTGAACACACTTATTAAAATTACTACTTCTTTTGTGATGTGTATTCATCAGAGGCAAATTCAAACGCACACTCTCATTTTACTGGGTTTTTACATCTGAAGTATTCTCAAAGGCACAATTTCAAACCAAATCTTTGGTGAGGTTCTGTGGCAGTCCCAATTCTAAGTAAGTTCAGCAGGAACTCAAACTGCCTCATCACCCCCCACCAATGATGCTGAGCTCAAGATATGGACTGAGCTGCAGCATATTTAATTTTAAAGTTTACCCTTAGTTTCCAGTTAACCACACACATCTCAAACAAACCCCGTTCACAAGCAGTGGCCTTTATGCCTGGCAGTTAAATGCCTGGTCACTGAATGTCACCTCTTTGAATGCAAAAGCTATTTCATTGTCCAGAACTGTCCCTGGAACACTGAGCAGCATAATGATTCCTGATAAAATAGGCACCTGGGATGTCTGATCCTGCAGTGAATTTTCATAGACATGCTCTATCACTAGAATTCCTTTTATAGTGGTTTCCAAAGGCATGCATTTATTGGATCCAAAAATCTCCTTTTGCTGGGACTTCAGTTCCAGGCCAAGTAATTTGTGAGATTTATCCCCACAAATCTTTCTGTATCTTACATTTTGAGGGAGAGTTTCTCATTTTTCTGCAGCAGGCTTTGTGTATTTTCAGCAAAAATAACCTGGATGAAAGCTAAATCAGCTGGGCAGGTGAAGACTCCTTTTTAAAAAGGGAAGCATTTGGGTGATTTATCTCTAGCACAAGATCAGATAATTTAAGGATGACCCAGTGAGTGACACAAATGAATCTTAGTTATCGATGGCATTTCCTAAATATCCAAAGTACTAAGTCATGTCCCCTAAAATCTTAAGACTGGGTAAATATTGCACAATTTTAAAATGTGCATATTTCTTTTCTCTTTGATCTTGAACTCATTTGCTATTTTCAAACCTTCCCTTGCAACAACACAGAGAACAATCACATTTTTTCAGAGAAGCTGCCCATGCAATCCTTTTACTTCAGCAGGAATACAATTGCCCACAACCATGTCCAGTTGGGTTTTGAGTAATGACATTTTTCAGTCTTGTGCTGAAGATCACCAGTCATTGTGATGCAACGAAATTGCAAGGATTGCCAAAACTAGTCTCTTGGGATGAGCTGCAACAGGGTGCATACAGCACCTTGCATCTCTCTTGAACCTCTTCCATATACTCTGCTGTGTAAGGATAGGCTAGCAAAAGATAGAGCCATTAACTCACACAGAAAAGGTTATTCTCTGCAGTGAGATCTCAACACCTGGCATCTGATAATCCATCAGCCACTTGCTTACATGCGTTTCTACTGTCAATTCTTGCAGTCCATATTACCACAGTGGATAAGTACCTAATCTTAATTTAGAATATCTTTACAATATGATGCAAAACCATTCATCAGCTATCCACATTGCTTAATCAGGGAACAGCTGGGTAGCAAGTTGCCACCACTTGCTGTGGGAGGACTCCAGATGTGAAGAGACCTCAAGGGTGAAATTATAAATGCTGGATACAGAATCATCTATACTTCACATGGTCTTTATTGTCCTACCTGGAATTTTAACGATAGCATTTTGATATTTAATTGCAGCCCAGGTCAACACAGACCTTTCTCAGAGGGATGCTCACTACAGGGGTGACTTGTGAAGGTTGTGAGAACACAATACAGATGCCAGCAGCTAATGGAAGAAGCACTCTGATCTTTGAAGTAACCATAGATGCTGTGGCATTTCCCAGGCCCCCAGTGATACTCAGGTACTTCAGTCCTTCTGGACAGACCTAAGTCTCATGATTGGAGACAGAATTTCTGAGCAGCTCAAAGACTACACAGCAACTGTGGTACTGTATGGCATTTGCCTGAATGGCCCCACCATTAGCATTTAGATGGCTGGACCAGCCTTTCTTGATGAAAAAGTTGAACTCTAGACCACCTGTCAAATTTTATTTTTGTTGTTTTAGTCGCTCTTTCCTTTAAAAATATCACAAGCACACAGTTAGGCACAAGGTTAAAGCCTCACTGAGTCAAGAGAGGGTCAAATGGTGGAGGCTTTTTCTGATCTCTCCCTTCAGCAGCTTGACAGTGGAGGGCAACACACAGTATTGCAGGGAACCAAGTTATAATTTGCATGAGCAAATGGGATAAAGTTCCTGTCAGAAACACTAAGGGCAGGGTTCTTTGGTTTTGGAATCTCAGCTACAGCTTTAACAATGTATTTGCCTAGAGATTTTGTTAAAATTCTGCTTTTTAAAAAATACTATTTGTTAAATCTGGAGCAAAAATAAGGAAATTCTCACAGAACATCTTTCCAAGCTTTTATGAGCTCTGTATTACCATTATTTGTTCATGTAATACAGATTGATTTCTTTCTCGATAGACAAGGATGTCAATTTTTATACATATTATGTCCACAATTATACAAGGAATACTTTAAGTAAACACTGTACCTGAAAATAGTGGAAATTTGTACACTTGTGGCTACATATATTTCTGTTTCTTAGGACTTACTATTTATCATTTGATATCATTCATAGTCCTGAAAAAATGTTCATTCTGGGACAAAAGTCGGCATATAGTGTGATGATATCACTTACAAGAATATCATGATTGTATTACTGAAAATACGTACATGCAGATAGCTGTTTTATACTGATAAATAATTGATTTGAATAAACATGAAGTTTAAATAGCAGTTTCAGTTTTCTGTGACTACAGCTGGAGTAGAACTACACACATGCACACTCACTGGAATGAAATGCATGAATGTGTCTCATCATTTTTCTTTTTGGAAGAAAATTAAGATTGTTTCCTCTTTGTTGGTGCTTAGTTTTAGCCCTTACTTCGTAAGACTACACTAGCCAACATATGAGATGACAGATTACAAGAGCTAGTACGCTTCCTTGATGCACAGTAATTGAATTTGGTGCCATCAACTGGAGTCAAGAGTCTCCCTTTACCTTACAGTAAATTAATAATGCTTGTGATCTTTCATTTTTAGCAAACATGTATTGATGTATCTCGTGTATATCACAACTTCTTTGCCATGTTTTGTTCAACACGACAAACTATTTGCATGTGTGTTTCAGTGTCATATTTGAAGTCCTTGCACCACCCTTTCTTCAGTGTCATATTTGAAGTCCTTGCACCACCCTTTCTTTGTCCTAACTTCTCTCAGCTTAAGAGAGTGCCTTCCAGGCACTATTAAGGAGAAAATAAAGAAGAGTGGGAAAGATATTAATAGGTATAACTTCCATTTGTTTCATGTGCAATGATTTCATTAGGAGAAAATACTTTATTATGGCAAATTCTCTGAAAGCCTTTTAATCAGATTCAACCTGACAGAGTAGTCAGAGCAGAAAAATTTGCCTATTGAGCAAAGTTTTCACAGTCCTTTTTTTTCTCCACTTCTCTGATCCACTTGCTCATCTGCTTCTCCATCACTCAAGCCTTGTTGCTTTGCCTGCTTCTTTCTGATCTCTTTTGTTGATTCTCCCATGGAGGAGCGAATCTCTACACTACTTTTTACAGTAAAATGAAATTATTATTTAGAATGTCTAGATTGTAAGCTGTCAGGAATATAAGCATTTATTTTCAGTAAGTCCTGGTTTATTAGCTACATACAAAAAATGCATAGTTCCTCTGACTGGAACAAGATAGATTACAGCCAAGGCATTTCCCACCAAATTATCAAACTATGCAATTTGCTGTTTCATGATCAATAGATGGTGTAATTCAAGAAGTGATTTCCTACCTCTCTGTCTCCTGTAATAAAATAATTTTATTACACCAGAATTATATGTATTATCCTCAAACTAACTGTAGAGCTTGATGTGTTATCTTGGGAACCATATGTATTCCTAGTGAATTGGCTGACACTGTAATAGTGCTTTTTTCTACAGTTTGACCTGAGGAAGTTATCAGTCTTCAGTGCTCCTAGGAACCTAGTATTTTAAGGGAAAAAGTGTAATATTTCATTTGATCTGGGCATTTCAATTATTGTTTCCTTTGCTAAAATCAAGAACAAAACAAAATTTATGCAGGAATAAGAAATTAAATTACATTTACAAATGTAGCTTGAACCGAGGCAATGATTCCAATTCCCATTGATTAAACTAATTTCTTGTTTAAATATTCAAACAGTCTGACAAGGCAGAGAGTCATTTTGTACTTAAAGTCCAACACTGCAAAGTAAGAGTTGATATTTATGTCTTTGTTGGTTTGTGTATGTTTCCCTTTGGACACTGTTGCTTTGGACACTGTTGCTTCATAACTCACACTCTCTAAATTGCAAGTTTGAAATATATAATATTGAAATAATGATTAAGCATTTACTGATGTTGCAATACACTACTAAGAAATTAATTACCTAATAATATAATTAAATAATAGGCATATCACTACTACTGATTTAGCTGCATAATTTTGGAAAATTA
>VYZQ01054101.1:12414-37438 GCA_013400655.1 Mystacornis crossleyi | reverse complement strand
AAACACACACAACTACTACTGAATTAGAGCTCTATCACCCCCTTTCCCCTGACCACCAATCAGTACATGGCTGCAAGTCCATCTATCTTTACCACAGCCCACACCAAGTCTTTCAGACATAGACCTGATGGAAAGCTCAGTGGATTGTCTAGGAGAGCTCCCTCCAGCACCCCAGAAGATGGGCCAATATCTCAGTTTACAAGTCAGCTTCACTGTTTGTAGATATCTATGCTCCTGGCATCAAGATTCACCCCCTCCTGTATTCCTTACCTAATATCACTCCTTATTCCAATTTTTCTATTTCCAGAACCACCTTTTTGCCACTCTTGCATCTCCTTTCCTTTGACCATACTCTTCTTCATGGACCAGAGGTGGACCAGAACTTTTTCTTGAAGGCATATCTGGCTCCTCTTCACATCTGAGTGTAGAGGACCTATCTTGTACTTGTAAGCCCGTAGTGCAGGATTCTTCCTCTTTGTGCTAGAAGTCACCAGCTTCCATCCTTTCACTTCTCCAGAGGTAGCACTTACCTTAGGACTAGGTGTGGACACTGTGCACCCTTTTATCTCCTCTTACCTCATCCTTATCTGACAGCAGCAGGCACCCTTAAGTTTCTCAGAGGTTTCACAGCCATTCTTCACTGATCCTGGATCTTGTCCCCAGAAGGCCCAGAAGCTCCCCAAACAGAACTCACAAAAAGAGCCGTGTCTGAGGCTGCCTCTGTTAGCTGTGCTCATGAGAGTCCCCATAGCAGGAACCACTGAAAAACTGCAGAGAAGCTAAAAGAACACAGAGTCCCAACAGCTTGGACCAGCTCAGAGAAAAGCAAGCACCTTGAAGCTTGTAGAAGTGAAATATCAGTTAGATAGCTGCAAATATCTGGGAAAGCCTAAGCAATCTCTCTATAGGTAAGCTCCGAATCTGGAGGGGAAACATTTGCTGTTTTGGTTTTCCATGGCTGTTTTCCTAGACCAGCCACACTGCAAATCTGAATTTAAATTCTGAATATATACTAAATATACTAAATTAAAAGGCTGTTTCTTATGGCCATGTGTTGGCAATCCTATGATAGTGGTAGCAGAAGTAGGGCACAAAAGCCCTTGCCCAGAGCCTGACCTGCTTATTGTATTGACTTGATAGTTCAGGTTATACACACTGACACTACAGACAGTCAGAAATTTTGGACTATGGCATGTGTCTCTCTGACACACTATCCCAAAGACTTTTCTTTGTGGCCTTATATTTTGTTGCATGCCTTGACAGCAAAGTTATAGTTTGGTACTTACCACATGTGCAGACCTGGATCTCAACCAGTTATCTGCCTCTCGAGTTGTCTAACAGAAGGTTTTGCAGATACCCGATTAAACTGTGATCACTGAAAGATAAAAGAAAGCAGTCATGAGATCAGGCACAGGTCTACAAAAAATCTTGTCTGTAAGACTGAGTGGCCTCAAACACCAATATCTTTAAGCTTTGTAATGTTTTTAATTCCCAGTGATTGTATGTACATTGCTATGTGGAATACCTTACACGCTTACAGTCCAAACGTTGCTCATCTGCACTGCTGCAGTGCAGGATGTCCCCATGGTCTGCAAAGTTTTTCGGCTAAAGGGAAATCCTGGGTGTAGACTGTGCTTAATGTGTGTCTTAGAGCTTACCTGCCCTGTGGACAGGATAAAGTATCTTTCTATCTGATCTATTCTTGGGATAGACCTGGCAGACGATACAGACACTGCAGGTATAATGCAGATGAGACATTTCAAGTCAAAATGTCCAGCAGCAGAGTTTTCTTACATGCTTTTTCACAGTTCATTCATTAGGATATTTGCACAGATGGGAGAAATTTAGACAATAGAGTCTGAAGAATGTAAACATGCTCAGTGCAAACACAAACCTGTGGAGACCTATAAAAGGAAATCACTACATTCTCAGCCTCCGTTTTATTCATGTTTTGTTTACTATACAAACATGGAGAGGCAGAGGTGATGAGGCATTTGCTCAGGAATTATTCAGCACCATCTGGCATCTTGAGGTAATTAGTCTGCACTGTATCTCCTTTGGAAACCATAGCAACTCTACAATAATTTAATTGTGTTCTCTGATGATGGCATAATAAATAATAAGTGTCACTGATATAACATACTAATTAATGCATTTTCAACTGCCCAGCTGCTGTATACAAACGTCCTGTCTATTACGGGTTTCTTGGTAAGAAGTGTTTGCAAAACAGAAAAAGAAAAGAATTCAAAAAGAGCATAATTTTGCATGACCTCACTCCTAAATAAACTCAAGGAGGAAACGGTACATGATTTAATTGATTATGAATTGCAGGATTCAGTCAATCAATCAACATGGTATATGGGAAATACATCAGCTTTGTCAAACAAATCTAATTACATTTCTTAAGAGCGTAAGCTTTGATGTTTTAAAATAACTAAGCAGATGTAATCCACACAGCATTATAAGATATTTGATGTACTGCAACATGACAAAATATGACTAGAAATCAGTACTACACAGCATCAATAAGATGTGTACTAAAAGGATCAAGAAAGGACTAACAAATGGGTGAGGGGACATGAGGGGACATTATGTTGCAGCCAAACCTCAAAATCACAGTTCAACTTTTCAAAATGTAGTTTTTACATCTAGAAACAATGAATACAACCTATTCAGCCAAAACAAATGGATCAGAAAAGTAGTGAATCTGAAAAATATCTCTGAGTAATACTAGATTCAGAAATTCATCTTGATTTTTGGAAAAAGAATACAGGCCAGTGGATTCAGTAGCAATAAACCTGGTGTTAGAATATGGCTAATAAAGTTCAGGTGCATGCTTATATGCATTGTGTGCTTGTTTCCAATGCAGGCAAGAGTGAAAGAAATTATTCATGACTGGAGAGAATACTCAAGCAGATAAATCTGGGCATGCTGCAGCCTTGGCCATGGCATCAGCCAGTGTTTGTTTGTCAAGCTACTGGTGGGAAGTCATAAACGGCAGCAGCACAGTGCAAACAAGCCCAGCTGAAAGACAAGGGCTACTTGCTGCATGTGTCATCTCTCCCTCAACTGCTTCCAGAACCTGGGCTCGTACTTCAGCATAAGGCTGCCCAACACTGTGAGCACGGGCCAGCTTGCTCAAAACTACGCCAGGGATCTCCAACCATGCCCAGCATCATGTTATTTAGACATAACAATTTTGTGTCCAGCTCGATTCAGACACCATGAGAAACTGAAGTCAAGTGCATATTAATGTCCTAAAATCAAATTGGATACTTTCCAGGAACACCCAGGTGACTGGGCTTAGTCCAGTAATATAATGGCCTATGATATAAAGAGGATGTGACAAGAAATGATCACATGACCCCAATCAGTGAGCACTGACCTATGATTTATTAAAAATATATAGTCACCTCATTCCCAGACTGTGTTTTCCACCATTACATTGTCACACTGTGAAAAAACAGCAAGGTGATCATCCAGTCCTGGAACAGTACAAAATTTGGAAATACTGTGTTTTCATTAAGACTCAATTTAAACAAAATTTTAAATTTTTCAGTAAAAACCAAATTCCTTAATAAAGGAAATTTCGAGGGGGAAAAGTGGAATTTATCCAACTGACTGTTATTTAGAGTTAACTGTGTCATTGTCATGCATTAAGAATGCCAACAGATCTCTCCTTAGTGAGAATCATACTAATTTCATTTTGTAGTGATAGGACAAGGAGTAATGGGTACAATTTGAAAGACAGGAAATTTAGGTTAGATATAAGGAAGGAATTCTTTACTGTGAAGATGATGAGGCACTGGAACAGGTTGCCCAGGGAGGCTGTGAACATTCCAACCCTGGCGGTGTTCAAGGACAGGCTGGATAAGCTCTTGAGCAACCTGGTCTAGTGGGAGGTGTCCCTGTCCATGGCAGAGGGGGTTGGGACTGGATGACCTTTAAGGTCCCCTCCAATCCCTTAACATTCTATGAATTCTGTGATTACGTAAAACACCGGCACAAAATATCATGTTTGTTCTCTTATTCCCCCAGGCCTGTTGGTCATATTAGCTTTGATCCACCTTCGTTCTCTAACACAAATATGACTGTGTTGATTTTCCAGCTCCTTAAGAAGGAATGTACATTATGAAATCCAATGCAAGTAAATACACTGGTTTCAAAATGGTAACTGAAATATTTTATAATCTTATTATTGAAATACTCAGCCCCATGCTATCTTAGGCCAAAACTGTACCTTGATCCCTCACAACAGACCTACCTTGTTTTATGGCAGTATAAATGGTGAGTTATAAATAGTTGTAGAACAAAGATATTGAAGACAATATCACATACAGTAAAAACAAAAAAAAAAAAGTGATTCAAAAGTATAATTACAGGTTAAAATACATTGATACATTAGGAAAAAATATTGCCAAGCCTATACACAGGACTTTCAGAAAGAGCAAATAATCATGAGACAATTGTGAATTATGCTTCTATTTATCATGACTCATATTTGACTCATGGTAAGTGAAATTAATTTCAGTCACAGGCATAAGCAGAAGCACCTTTTCTGTGTGAAGCTAAGAGTTGTTTTGACTGGTTATTAGTTCTGCCTCAGACAACCATTCCCAAATATCTGGGGAAAACAAAATCCCACAAGGTCAAATTCTGCTGAGCTCACAGAAACACGGGAGTGATTGTGCAGTTTCTTCCCTTTCTCTGGCAGCCAACCCTTCCTTTAGAGACAGGTCATAGCATCTACTGAGGCTGAATTTAGTCACAGTAGAGGGAAACCTGTGCTGAGGCTTCTCAGGCTGCCCTCTCCCGAGCCGTGCAGTGTCCGCCGCCCGCCACACGAGGGGCCGCATCCCCGGGAATGCTCATGCCGAGGGGCCGCTCCAGCATTCACACCTTCCATCACTTCTGTGCTAGCAGGACACACAGCAGCACCACGGCAAGAACTCCCGGGCAAAATCAGCTTCTTGTCACTTACAAGATGACAGGCTTGGACAAAATTCTATAGCTTTACATCTACTCCTGTGAAAAGCAGATGACTGCACAATATTTCATGCAATCAAGTCAAGAGAAATTTGTTAATTTATTTCTGTATTTTTCAATACCGAAAAAGCTAAAAGACGACTATCACCTTCAGCTGAACCAGTTTCAACACAGAGCTAAAAGGGACATCATAAAGACTTGTGTAACTGAAGCAGAATTCAATAATATATTATTTTCCTGATTCTATTATCTGAGCATACTTCATTGTTCCTTTTCAGATATACTGGGAGTTAAGCATAAAAATAACAGTAACTGTGTCTATGTAATTTGTGGAGTGGGAGGAAAAGGGGGACTTTGAAACAATTTCAGAATTAATAATGGTGTGCTATTCTAGGCACACTGCTATTTCATACTAATTTCACAGAAAACTTTGAAATTGTTTAAATGGTTTTTGTTAAATGAGCAATGCTAACTGCACAAAGTATCTTATGTTCTTTGCAGAACAAGGGAAGGGGATTGATCCATCTCCCTTCCTTTCCCTTTCTTTACCATCTCTCTCCTTTTCTTCCTCCATCCCCACATTTTTGTGACTTGTATTTTCATTTGACAGTAACTCTTAACTTCACAACCTCAGTAGCACTAAGCTTTTAGGCAGCAATCTAGCAATCACCAGCACAGCCAGCTGGGGCTCTGTTCTTACAAGACATTTATGGATATATGCCAGAGAGTAAAAGTTAGTTCCAGGTAAAACCCAGCCAGAACAGTCAATGGATTGCACCTCTACTAATAAGCCTATGTGAGATACTTCAGCAGTTTGACTTGACAGCCATCATCAATCTCAATGCAGAAAGCAGTTCAGATCATTTACTGCTTAGACAGGTTGAGATCTTTCTCCATGATTCTAGTTAATCCACAGAATCACTTAGGTAAACTTAGCGTCATTTCCAAGAATAGATGGATAGATGCTGGTTTTTCTGCCTCAGATGTTATAACATTAAAAAGGAAAAATGTTCTGGGCTGATTAAGGTAGTGGTGCTCTAACAAACAACATCTCATCTGGATCTGCAAGGAAACAGGGCAGTGCCAGGAATTTTCATGGCTTTCACTGTGAGGACTCTTCCACGTCATGAGACAGCCTTGGCTCTCCAGCTCTCTCAAAAAAACCTGCTACCCTTGTTCTCATCCTCCTGCCTCCCACAAGTTAACATCTGCTAGCATGAGTTAATGCCGTTTAGCAATACCTGACATTCTCTAGCGGAGCACTACCTTCCTGAAAGGTTTCAGCCTGACACCCCAGGCAGTCTGCAGAGGTCTGCCTGAGGACAGAGCTGTCACTCACCTGCTCCGATTCTCCCAGATCTCAGTCTTGCGTTCTGCTTCCTGAGGTCCTGCCACAGCCTCCCTAGGAACAGAGCATCTGTCACAGCCTCGTTAGGCCGCAGCAAGTCCTCGCCCCACGCTCCTACAGAGGGGCTGTTCTGGGCTGGGCACTGTCCTCTGCTGCATTGCCTTGATGCAGAGCGATAGGGAAATTCTGCCAGACCACATTGCAGGGCTTCTTTCTAATCTTTGTTTTTCCTAGACTAAAATCACAAGCAATTTCCACAGTCCCATTAGGCAAGTTATTTCAGAAAACACTGACAACCTACATAATATGATTATTGTAATAATGAGGTCTTTCATTGGGGAAGTCAATGAATAATTATTTCTAATTAAGTAGCTGATAGATGCAGTAAACCATTCATCAGTGCTTGAGTCCTGCATTACAGACTGTAATAATTTTTCTCTTAGTGTAAATGCTGAGCAAGAAAGTGCAATCAATGAAAACATTATTAAAGTTTTGTGTCACTGCAAGGAAACAAATTGAATTTTTTTCTTGGTTTTGTTTTCCTTATTCGCTCTTGCAGTATTAGGCAGCAGTTATCCTTGGCCAGTGATTCATTCTGACTGCAGCACTATTTGAAAAACAGGAGTGAAGCAATAAGTACAATAGGAAGAAGAAGGAAAAGAAGAAGAAAGATGGGCTACATACAGAAAGTCATTGACTTTCTCTATTAAGAAAACTTAGGAGGAAGTTTTTTCTAGAAAGTGCTGAGCCAAAGATAATAGACACAGAAAGCTTATTTTAGAGAGCTTTACATTCTGTGGACTGTCATTACACCTATCACATATAATTCAAACTTTCAGATTTATAAAGCTGGCATGTTATGCCTTTTTCTGGGATCAAATACCCCTCAACTCTTTAGGGGGTATGTGAGGGCAAAATCAGTGTAACAAATATGGTTGTGATTACATGTAGAACAATAATACAAGAAACTATAAATACTACCACAGAATTCATATTAACTCAGAGACTGAATATTCATATATAAATGGACAAAGTTCTTCTTGGACCCAAGTGCTCACACACTGCACAAGAAAGGGAACCAGAGTACACAAAGAATTCTGGCAACATTACAGGCAAGAAAATAATGCATGGAGAAGCAGTGGTTGGGTCATTATGTATTTGATAAATGCTGAGCCTTCAATTGCCTTAAAACAATCTGGCTTAAAATGTAGGAGGTAAAATGCTGTTCAAGTTTCTGCCATGGACTAGTGAATTTTCATGTTTTCATGTTCCAAATTTTACTTGTTTTTTTTTTTTCTCCAGAAAGAGAATTATAATCTTATTATTAATACCAAGAAGGTGTTTATAAAATAAATCCAGGAAGGAAATCTTTATTGAGATTCTCCAAATATATGCTGAGATGCCATATAAAGCCATGAGAGACAAAAACTTTTGCAGTAGCTTAGATATCTAGAATTCAATTAAGAATCCAGATCTCAATATGCTTGGGATATGAGATAATAAAAGCAGGTTTTCACTGTTATATCCACAGTGAGTAAAACAGAACATGTAAGTCAGACCATATACTATCCTTCTTAGAGAAAAATCATAATTACAAAAGGCAATAGCACCAAATGTATGAAGTAATTTTTAAAATGCATCAAGAATATTAAGGATCATTCAAAAGAATTTAAATTCAAAAGTTTGTGAAGAAGAAACATGTAAAAATCAACTGTTGTCCCAGAGACAAAAACAACCAAAAAAACCTGGGGTAATGCAAGCACAGTAGTACTTCCTGAAAAAATTTCCTATGCTTTATGAGGTTTTAAATTTTTATGGTAACAACAATTATAAATATAGGAATTTGAGTAGATGCCCACCAAAAAAGGGAAGAGAGTCAAAACAAAAAACAAAAATCAAAAAATAAGAAAAAAAAATTTTAAACCCCCCCCAAAAAAAAAACAAAACCGAAACCAAAACAAAAAGATAGAGCAAACATGTAAACAAAAGTCTCAGACTTTAAGACAATGCTCCTCCAACAGTATATCTGCCAATTTTGTACTTTCACAGTATTCCACTAGCCACTGTCATTGGAGATACTGAACACCCCAAGTTATTTTTTTCACTACTATGAATTGACAGAAACACAGCCGTTTACCTGAAGCAAAAACTAAACACCTTGATAGCATGCAGGTGCCTACTTGCTCAGACTTGTAAGTACAAGCATAATGTTGGTCATTATGGGGAGTCCCTCTGACTCCAAGAAAGCAAATCAAATTTAATCTGTCTTTGTAGAATAAAGGCTGCAAGTTGCCACAGATGCAGAAGGAAAAAGTATTTGTATGGCAGGCGGAAGAAATGATAAATCGTACCACACAGTTCTCTGGCATGAGATTGCAAGAAATATTGCACATTTCCTTCCTTCCCCTTCCTTGAGTATATACTTTGCCAGCTGTAGTTATGTACAAACACCAACTTGGGGACCGGTATTTTAGTTTCAAATATATTCACACATCTCTGAAGCTATCAGTCATCTGTAACACCTGGGCATAGCTCAAGGTGGAACTGTCTTATTTTTATTCATCTTGATGAAAAAAAAAAATAAAAATAGCAGTAATGACATGCGTTTAGTAATATGAATAAAAGTATTAAAATCCATGTATTCCTCAACATTTTCTTGACTATAAAACAATCTATCTCCCAAGAACTAGGAAGTAAGTCAAGGGAAAATGGATAAAATGGTGTTCTAATTCTTTTCTTTGATTACTTCATAGAAAGAGTTTTGCCTGTTTTAAGGCCAAGTGGAATGATCCAGCAAAAAGACATAACAAAGCTCTGAGCCAAATCCACAGTAATCAGTGGAAAGCATCCCACTGATTCAATGAATATTACAGTGTATTGAATATTATATTCAATATTCAATGTATATTAAATTCCATCATCTTCAACACAAGCCAGATTAATCCTAGTTTGGTTCTCTTGACATCAGTTTACTGGCTCAAATGTATCATTTTTCCCTTGAGCAGTGTCATTGCGATTTTTTTTAAATGTGTCCCTTAAGGGAAGGCAGAGTAATGTCAATATGATAGAACTGAAGGGGCTGCATGTTCCCTAAGGGTTTCAGTGAGCTCATACTCTTGTCACCCAGCCACGGAGAGAAGAGTCCCCTACTGATGAAAGCCCAGTGAGCTGCAATCTGCCCGGCAGCCTGCAAAGAGCCTTTCCCTCATCAGCAGGTGTTTTATAAATGGCATAAAAGGAACACAAAAATCCCATGAGCATTCAGCCTTAGCACATTAAGGCTTCCAGGGGATATGCTGAGAGACGCACATGAGAGTACAACTCTGTTGCAGTGGCCCAGCCCACTAAGCGGCTGTGGCAAGAAATGCTTCCCCAGACCTGAGCCGCAGGCTTCTCCTAGGATATGTTAAGTTAATGTACGCCAGTTGTGTTTCCCTGATTGATGTGTTGTCCTCCCTGCCCCCTTATCCCTTATATGTATGTACCCTAAAATGTTTTCCCTTCCCTGCTTCCCCATTACCTCTCGTACCCTAGTCCCTCCCTCGCGGTATCCCTATTGGTTCCCTTGCCCTGGTCCCGTCTCTGTACTGCCTCGCACCCTCACACCGTCAGTCCCGATGCTCTGCCTGCCCGCTGGACCCCATAAATAAGCCTGAACCCTATCCTCCATTTTGTCCTTGGCCCCTGGTCCCCTCCGTGATGAGGCTAGAATAAACCTCTCATGGAACACCATGCCAGGGCCCTTCCCGACTCTTTTGTCGTCCACCTGCGAGTGTGTGAGTGCCGGCTGCTTCTCTGGCTGAGATGGATGCTGCCTGCCTTCGCTCCTATGAGAGTCTGACCCCCTTTAAGCTGCTCCCTCCAGGGAGCCCACCCTTCTATGGAGGCTCAACAAACGGGAAAGGACGGGACCTACTGGCTCATCCGTGCTCGCCAGCTGGAGCGCAGCGGCCCCGCCGGAGCAGCTCACCCTGCTTAGACGCTTTCGGGAGGGTCGCTTACATCAGAGCATGCCCCGACACATCTCCTACTGCTGAAGGAGACACAGAGGAAGGTCTATCAGACAAATTAATGAAAACTTACCCGCATCTGCAGTTACTATAATAAGGTACTTAACAGATGAACTAATGAAGACAGGGTGCACAACACTGAACAGCAAGTCAGCCATGGCACAGTCTCCTTCTTGTTTTAACAGTTAGATGGACACCTGCTTTTGACAAGCAAACCCCATTACCCCAAGGTTTGTGAATCATTTCTAATGCAAAGCTCTCTGACAATGTTAATATGATAGTCGATGTTCCATTGGCGGAGCTGGCTGACTGCATACTGGAAACTGGTGTACAGAGGCCACCACTGCTTTTACAAGCAAGACTTTTATAGACTGCAAAGGTTGTCATGCTTGTCAAAACTTTTTACTATGTGTCCTTCAATATTTATTCAGCTCCATGAGTCCACAAGTGATTGAGTATCTTTTCTGGGTTTAATTCATGTTCTATGTATTGAAATAGCCAATCTAAAGTTAAAAATGTGTCTCTAAGTGACAAGTTCTAAATCCCATCCTCAGGCAAACAACAATTTGTAATTCCTGTTTACCACTTCCACATTTTAAGCCAGTCACATTTAGTTAAAACTGCTGCTGCAGAAGTAGGCTATTTGTTGTAAATCCTAGTACAGTGAATACATCAACACCACTGTAAAAAATAAATAACTCAATGCTACTTTTACTTAACCAAGTTTTCAAGCACACCATGAATGATTACCTTAATCTTTGAATTCCTCCAGAGATTGAAAGAATGTTTCAGGATTCTTGCAACCCAGAAAAAGACATACAGTAGTGACACATATGAGAAAATGTTTCCTTCCTTCTGCAGTCAAATTTACAGGATAATATTACAGTAGATTTTGAAAACACAAGTTCGAAAATGAATGCATTTCAGATGCACTGAGAATAGGGGCTCCATTATCTTTATTGTATAATAGCAGCTAGATTATCTTTATTGTATAAGAGCAAAAGACACTCTATAAAATGAGTCCAGGTGTTTACAGCATAAATTTATACTCACTTTTCTTTATACCAGAGCATTATTATATCTCCGAAGTGTTTCTATACTGAAAGAATGGCTACTTACTTGCAAAGTGAAATTGATTTAGTATTTCATAAAAGAGGAAAAAAAATCAATTTTTTTGAAATTGCTTTTTTAAAACCTTATAAAGGGCTGTATCACGTTAAGGGACCAGAAGCCCTTCTAACCTGGTATTTAGGCTCAAGCAGGACCAATAATGCAAGCCTAGGGATGTCCATCTTTACTTTTCAAATTCTCAGAAAATCTAAAAAAAATAAAAATTATTTAGGGTTTAAGAATTCATTTCCTAACTGCTATGACTAAATACATCTAGTTTTAAACTACAGTTATGAAAAATTTTGTGTGCAAATCATCCATTTATAGTAAATACTCACCATTAATTATGTTATGCAAAACCACAAAATGTTTTGGAATACAATTAATGTAAAGCTATCTGAGTTAGTCTCTTACTACATTACCTTTTTTCGTATTTATGGAAAACACTTATCATACACCAGGTTATATGGGGTGTATATTAATAATTCTGCCTGTCAGTCCAAAGTGCTCTGTGTCATTTACTCACACTTAAAAGAATTCACAGAAACTGCAGATTTCTATTTATGAGACTTTTAACACAATGCAGGTACCCACTTCTCATATACATCATAGGATTTCTGTGTATGTCCAACTTAAGTCTATTTCTGCCATGCCTCCAGCTAAAACTTCATTACAAAATGGACACTTGACAATAAAGTAATACCCTAAGTTGCCCAACAGGACAGGAAACAATCTTGGGCTTTTTATGGAAAAGTGACAAAAACAAATGTTTTGGGTTGATTTTTTTTGTTTGTGATTTTTTTGTTGCTGTTTTGGGTTGGCTTTTTTTCAAATTCGAAGTAGAACTCTAAGTAAAGTCCTTTGAATTCTTCAAAACTGACACATTTGGCTACTACTGAAAATAAGATAAAGATGAGGATGTAAGAAACAGAAGCTGCCTGGAGATGAGCGCATTAAGACATCTCCCACATGAGTGTATTTCCTAAAGTTGTTGCTTTAGCCACAATAAAAAAGAAAGCTAAATAACAGCGGTTTGAACAAGAGAAAATTCTGTACCAGGGTCACTTGGTCATGTCCACATGGAAATAATGAGTGCTATACCATTTCTTGGTATATAATTTGGGTTTGAAAAGTAGGTAAACAGAAAGTTAGTTACAAAAAATACTTGCACTGTGACCTCAAACAAAATGCGATTTCGGATTTGATTTTAAATGTGTGATATCTGTAGTGATGTGATGATCTGCTTTCATTCTTGTAGTGAGACCTTAGTGCCTGAAATCACTGCATATGTTCCCTCTACTGAAGTGAAAATAAACAAGGTGAAGAGGGAAGTGATGAGTGCCTGCTGAACTACAAGAAATTTGCAAGCAACTGTTCACAGGAAAAGAGGATCTTCCACACAGAAGCTCAAAGTGAAAGACAGTTCTCCATCCAGAATAGTTATTTGATCTTGTTCTCCTGCTACTATTTGGAGAATGTTCTGGAGATGAAAACAGGGTTCAAAATTAATTGAGGCAATGATTATTTTTTCAAGCCCTTGATGTAAAGCTTCTCCTTGCCACCAAATTAATGACTATCTTTTATGGTAATAATCAAAGGAAGCAAGGACGACTCAAAGTCCCAAATCTAGACAAAAGATTACTTCTCACAGTAATAACTCACCAGTTCCCTAACCACTGCCTCCCCCAGTGAGCGCTATGGAGAGGGATCTACAGGATTTTCTCCAAGTATGGGAGGAAGTCCTCCTACTCAGGATTTCCTACTCATCCAACTTACTGTCCTTACTGCTGCTCTTCCTCTAGTCACTGAACTACAAAACCTTGTTTTCTAAGGGTTAATATAAGTTCTTAAGTTTAGAGTGGGATGCATTGCAACACTGCAACAACCTCTTGCAGCTAATATATACATTTAATATCTTTTTTTATGTCAGGTAGTCCATGAAAGATTAATAGTGCTTTGAGGCTGGCTTTGTGTTCTTTACCAACACCTTTATTGCTCATTTTTCACTTAAGCACTGTATTCAACCTCCTATTAGAAGCTCAAGGGAAGTAAAATTCCTTATTAAAGATCAACTTATTCAGACACAGTGATCTGCGAAGGCAGCAGAATTGGCCATAGGCTGTGTATATATTGCATTTTGGTAGGATCACACAGCTTTCTGTCAGTTCCCCAGGCTCAGTGATGCTCTTCCGCCTACTCCAGCTGCATCTTCGCTCAAGATACCTAAGTTGTGTCCATACCACACTTTTCCAAGGAGACACACAAGGTTTGTGTACCTTTGTTTATCTTGTCCTTCATGCATTTTTGGCAAGGTAGACACCTGCTAAACCAGGGCTGAGGTCCTACCTGAACAAAACGAAAGCCTATCCTTGGGTTTTCAGTTACCTCATGGCTTTAAGATCCTGCCTTTCAGGCTACCAAAGTAAAAACCGAGGCACAGGTCTCATGCAAGACATGAGACTACATGAACATGGTGGCTACCCTAGGAAGCATCTCAGCTGACTTTTGCTCACTAAGGTAAGTGTCCTAGAGTAGTGAACAATGCCAGAAATACTGTTTATAGCTTTGCTCTTAAAGCATGGTTGTTCTGCTCATAGATGTGCAAGGAAATGTCCTCTATGAAGGCTCCCTATTTGTTCTAAAAATTCACATGCACAAGGAAAAAGAAAGTACTTTATAGCAGGTAGCATGAACAACATAGAAATGGACGGAGGCGTGCCTTAGGACAAGGCAGGCTTTGTAAGATCACATCAACCAGCACTTGCACCTTGTAAAAGTTCATTAATACATCTCTTATGAAACCTGAAAATGGCACTGATTTTACATTCTTCTAAAGATTATGAAAGACTAAAGGTCTATCACCCCTAACTTAGTAAGATCAATCCTCCTTCAGGTTTAAAAGCCACAGTAGATAAATTCATGTACCAGGGTAGGTGGTATGAAAATGACTGCTTCTTACTTTTTATGGACAGTCACTTGGACTTTAATGTTACCTGGAGAATAAGGGAATAACTTACTAAACATACCAGAGGACCAACGCCTGTTAGAGTCTTAAACTTACATCTGCTGTTGCCATCAGTAATCTTTCACGAATTCATCAATTCTGTTCTCTGTTAAAAAAATATTACGCTGATGTTTTAACTAAATGACCAACTTCACTAGATCTCTTTCCAGTTCCAGTTTTCACCTGACATTCATTTCAGAGGGCATCTCTCAGCGTTACAAGTCAGGTACATTTCCTTCACTGAATTACCTGTCTCACAGAAAGCTGCTGCTCTCCCCCGCCTTTTGTAAAAAAAATAAAATGTCACCACCATAAAATATCAACCTTGCTTTAGGCCAAATAAGAATCATGCATGTCTCTAGCCTTACTTTCACTATTACCATCTTCTTGGATCATTTTGCTAACTACCTCGCTTCAGTGGCTCCCTGTCTCCTTGCAGCTCAGCTAGGGTAATCTAGTATCACCTTCTACTGGGCCTCAAGGCTGATTTTGATATTCTCACTTGCTCTTCTTCACTGTCTACAGACATGCTGGAAGAAAACTGTAGAAGCCTAACTATTACAGAGGAGGTACAAGCTGTAAAAGAGCATTGGCAAACAGAAACTATAATTTAAAAAACAAAGCGAAACAGTTGGGTATTCTGCAAGAATGTTTTGTGTGAAAAGCACAGCAGGTCTCTCTCATATGTTTTTCAGTTGCTCATCTTAATATCTTTACATAGTAGGAGATCGCCTTAGAGTGGGAATTAAAGTCATTCTCCAGATGATTTCATCCCCTGTTACAACATTGTTTTGGTGGTTTCATGAGCAGTGAATCTTCTCTGTCTTGCCATGTATACAGATCCTGTCATGGGTTGACACCTCTTCCTGCTTTTCAGGTTCTTCTTCCTTTTGGCTCTGTTTCCNGCTGAATTGCTTTAAAGTTTGTGTCTTTATATTACAGGTGGATGGAGGAGGTGCCAGAGAAAAAGGGGTGTTAATTTGCTTTAATTCCTTTTTATTCCACTTTACTTTTAGTTGTAGTAATAAACTTCATTTTATTCTTTAAGTTTGGTGCCTGCTTTGTATTCCTCCCTGTTCTTATCTCACAGAAAAGGGGAAAATGCGAATCAAACCACTACAGATCCTTATCTTGTCTTTCCTCATTCCTGTGGCTTTTTCCAACCAGCATCAAATCTGCCATTTTAAGATAAAAATTCTTTCTTTTCTTGGACTATCACATTAACAGATTTCATCTAAGGTCAACAAGAGAGAAACTGCCCAATAGAAAAGACTAGTCAAGGGTGAAAGGGGTGGCAGAAAGAGAAGAGAATCAACTAAGACTACAAAAATTAGTCAAAGTGAGACACGTTAAGGAGAAAATGGTTCCGATTAAGAAAAAAAAAAAAAGTAAAGAGGGAAAAAAGTAACCTTAAAAAAAGAAAACTCAGCACCAAAGTTAAAACAAGATGATGAGATGATGAGAATCAACTTAGATCCCCAAAAGCTCATACATGTGTGATACCATGACTCTTCTTGTTGTATTGCACTAAAGTAGTTAGTTTATTCATTTAATATTTTTGCACTGGGTGATGGCTATTTTTGCACTATGTATGTTTCATTCTGTACCACTCTCCTCCCAAGTTGCTGATGATTTGTCCCTGTAACCCCTCCCCTCATCCCACCACGTCAGCTGTATCCCATTGGTTGTGGTTCCTCTCCTCCCCTTCCACCCCCCGAATTCAAAGGCAGGCGCCACGAGGCGTCTCACCCTCTTTTCCCTAGGGAGTGAGTTCCATTGAAGGACTGGGACCGTTGTCCCTAGGGAAAAGAGCGCTTTTTTTTTTTCTCGTCTTTTGCTTTTTTCCATGTTGGCTGCATCGCCCGGGGTTCGGAGCTGGCCTGGGTTGGACCCCGGGAAGGTGCAGATTAGACATCTAGGAACAGCATGGGAGTTATGTGAGAAAAATATTTTACTGTAAAAGGATCTTAGGATGACAGCGGGTTAGTGGCAAAACCACAATGATAATTTGCTCGAAAGGTGACAAGTCCTGGAAAAACAAGTGAGATAATCCTGCCTTATTTAGAGAAACAAAGTTTATGAGTCACTGTATGAAATGTAGAACCAATGGGTCAGAGCTCAACATTAAATCCTCTATCTATAAGTACTATGCCAGCAAATGGAAAAGCATACCTGAGGAAAGAAGATAGAGAATGAATTACACATAAGCATTTCTGCAATATTACAAGAATTTTTAAAAAGTAAGTATAGGAATGAATATGCAGGAGCTTCTTTCTGTGTGGCAAGGTCTACTTAACAGCCTGGTGTAACTGAAACCCTGCCTATTGCTCCTCGGTATGTTCAGGGCGTGTGCAGAGACTGGGGACCAGCTCTTGGGAAGAGACATGCTGCACCATGGAAGAGTAAATGCAAGTATGAGACTGCTGGGAAGGATCCCTGAAACTGTCACGTTTCTCTTCCCCATAGCCAGTATCCTGGCAGTGTATTACGAAATCCTCAAAAGACAGCATGTTGGAACTTAAATACATATATATATAAAAAATATATATATATATATATACACATACACACACCAGAGGCATACATATGTTACATATATTGTAAACTATCGACATTACCAAACACAACTATGGAGCATGCAGTTACCCGGTCATGGAGATCCTGACAAATTTGAAATTGGTGGAAGGTCTATACAGAGAGGTACTTAGAATAACAGAGACGGAAGAGAAAGATTTGTAGGAGCTAGGTGTGTCTAGGTAAGTATGTAATTTCAGGTACCTAGTTTTAGGGACATTTTTCCACTTGAAACAATACCCTTCTGTTTGCTTCTGTGCTCTGACCTAGCATGTACCTAATATGTCTTACTTTAATGCATCTTTCAGAGATGGCCAGACTATGTATACTGGGCAAAGAATGCAAAGTGACTCCCACCTAGAAATGATACAGGAAACATGGGAACTGCAACCACAGATATTTTTAAAAGAACATGTGCTCTGAAGGTGTGTGGGCCTTCACCACGAAACACAGTATTTTCAGTGGAATCTCTTCCCTTTCATGTGAACACACCCTACTGAGAGAAATGGCCATGTTGTATTACGTATACCTATAGTATAAAGGACAGACAAGATCAATATCTCCTGTGCAAATTATGCATATTTTTGGTTAGACTTTAATCTGTTCCATTTAAATTCATGACTCATTTCTTATGTGTAGCTGAGATTTAAGGAACCACATTTAAATTAAAGACTGTGAAATTACAATATTTTGACAAATCAAAATGGTTAATGTTCAAAGTTTTCTACTTCAATAGCACCATAGGTTTTAATATGCCAAAATTAGTCACCAAGTATTATTGGAAATTAGTCAGTGGTTTTAATGAACTGGTCTTGTCCCAATTAAACAAAAGAGAGAAATTTAAACAGAAATTTACATCAAAGAGGCAACTCTCTAAAACGCTTACTGCATGTTTCATTTTCAATCAACTTCTCTAAAATTTCAGCCTGATGGCCTGGATTGAGCCCTCCCCAGTAGATCTTGCAGCTACACCTACACTTCCATAGCATTATATCCTTCTCTTTCTCACTTGCCTCAGACCTGGACAGCATTTGTCAATTCCACCCCAAAGTTGAACTATCTTAGGTGTTTATTCCTGTGATAGTGTGGATATAGGCAGATCTACCCTGTCATTTCTCTTCTGTAATGCTGTCTCCAAGCCAGAATCATGGTCCAAGTACCCATATTATGCTAGATGACAGACACACAAAGTTATGGGTTATTTCCAATATCTAAAAATGTACAAGACAGCCCACTCCCAAGTAGGATTGCAGATACTGGTTTCCAAGATGGTTTATTTTCAGGACAGAAAAAAGTGGGTGTGATAGAGACAGGTCAGCAAACTATCTCTTCTGTGAGCAACCTGAGCCTTCTGGAAGACTAGGTTTTGGAGACCTTAACTCTGCCATGGCAGGAAAAGGAGTGCAACCTCCTGGCTGAATGCTCCCATATGGATCCCAAGAGGCTTGTGAAACAATACTTAAGTGATAGCTGATATGATCAGTAAACACCACTCCAGCAAGAATATTCACCACTTAAGAAAAACCCCAGCCATCATCTTGCATCGCGTCTGGTGACCGTAGGTGGATGGGTTGCACGGCAGTTTCTGCATGACGTCCAGGAAGCTGTGATGTGCTGATTTTTTTATTTTCTCACCTATACCGCTTTGCAAAAGACCTCCAGATATGCAAGACAAAGATATTGTCTCTAGTTTTGACCCCATTCTCTATGTGCTTAAAGGTGCTGGAAAATTGATAAACCTATAATGCAGGAGTTGCAAAGTCAGGAGATACAGACTCTGGTCCAGCAGAGGAGGGAGCTGACTCAGCAGGCCTGGCACCAGTAACAGAGAGATTAGATTAATCTAGAGCCAGAAGTGGGAAATAGTTCTTTCTCAGCAGCACTTTGCAACAGTAGTTTCTAGTTTATTAGCCCAGAGGGAGAGCTGGATGGACAGCAGCTGCGAGAGCTTTTTGTCAGGAGAATTCAGTCTGATCCTGAGCCTTCCCTTACTTTTTGCCATTTACAGTGAAAGCTAACCTAGCTGGCTCAGGGGGAAGCAGGGCTAGAATCACCTCTCTGGCAAACCCCTCAGCTCTCAGGCTCCAAGAAAGAACCGGAATGAGATTGGAAAGACCGCTAGGGCGGGTGAGTGAGCAGGATTCAGCTGAGCATCCAGCAAGTAGTTGGGCTTTGGCACACTACAGTTCTCAAGGATATATTCCTAAACATTCCTGGGAGGTGCTGGGGTTAATAGTGGATGTTGTGTGTCTCTTCTGATGAGTACTGTACAGGAGAAAAGGAGGCACCTTTATTTGGTTTGTATTTTTCTGTCCTGCAGAAAATAAGCCTTATTTCTTGTTTTCATCAAGGCACCACCAGCTTGGATGGAAGGCTCAGCTCCTCCTCAGAGGCCACTCTGCATCTCACCCATTATGAACACCTTTCCATGAACACCCAATACACTTGGGCTTGACCAGCTCAAAGAATGGCACCAGACACAGTTAGAGCTGCCCCATATGGCAAGTATTTGTCAAAATTATGTTCTATGTAGGACTTCAGCAAAGTCAGCACTTAAAGCATGGAAAAGACATGGATAAATTTATTTTCAGAGTTTTCAAAAATATCTGTTCATTGAATATGTGACAGGACATAATACCTCCCTAATACTATAGGGTAAAAGGTGTTTTACTTCCACAGACAGTCTACATATGGATATTGAAAAGAGCAGAGACAGACAGTCCTAGGAAACAAACTAAGAGAATTCCCAGCACTGCATAAAAGTCTGCATAGTAGATCAGAGAAGTGAGATTAATAGAGAAACCCTTGTCATTGTGACCACAGAGGCTGGTATGCAAAATATCTCAAGTTAAAATTGTGCTGTAGAACATTGCTTCATAGTTTAGACTTACCACTTCTGCAACAATTTAATCGAGGTTACATAAGCTAAATAAAGCTCTTCACTGTAAGATAAGCCTTACTAGAGTTTTGTAATAAAGCATAATAGCATATACTGATGGGTGGGGGAAAAAAAAAACCAACCAATATTTAGTTTCCATAGCAATAGGAAAACTGTGACAAGTTTTCAAGGTCTTTGCTTTCTTTCTTTTATTGTTATTGCTGGTTGTAAAATATCTGAAGGAAGAACAGCTGAAGTGCCTCTACTCTGGAAGGAGATACAAGAATCCATCATTCAAATTACATCATCCATCAAGGATTAGTTTCCAGGAGTCTGGCTTAGTGTTGCTCGAAAAATTACTTTAAGCAGTCCACAGGTGGGAATGGACATATAGAGGAAGAAGAGCAAGACAAATGCCAGTCTTCCTCCAACCAGCAACACTGAAGCAATAACATTATATTGCCAGTTAAATATCATCTCCAAATTGAAATGTTCTCAGGACTCATTTTATTGTACAGATCAATTACACAGAACCTCCTCCAGTTAATGTTAAAAAAAAAAATCACCTTGAAGTTTATCTGAGACTCTTTCAGCTAAGCCTGTTCTGTGCTTGCTGAAAGTGGCATGGGACCTTTCATCCCCTGTGTACTGGTATGCAAGGAAGATTGATCAGAGGCCAGACAGCCCAGGAAAGGTGAAGAGATACAGCTGCAGAAGAGCATCTCCCACAGTCTCCACCAAGCAGGGAAGGTTTGCTCTTATTCTCCCATTAAGACTTCTGCATCTGTCCAGCTGCTGTATGAAAGTGGTAAATTCCTGAGACTTCTGTTGCTACCAGGCCTCTCTGAGAGCTGTTTTTGGGACAGCCAGCCTTATGTCACTAGAAAAGGTTTATGGAGTCCCAGGTCATTTCTAGATAGTCCCAATCATTTTTCAGGGTGTTGTTATGAATATGCAACCTACCAGAAGAACAGAAGTGGTACAAGACAAGACCAGCTATATTTCTTCTCACTGTTGCTGCTGTGGTTACAGCTTTTAACTGTGTATGGGTTTTGTGATGGAACTGGCTTCCATCTCTCTTCACCACTATCAAACCATGAAGGGTAGAAAGCACTCACTCTTAGAGCAATGCATTATTTAGTTTACTCTTACGTACACTTAGTACACTTATCCTACTTAGTCTGACATGGCAAAGACTCAAATTGCTGGTAGAGGGCAAGATGGCAGTTCTACTTCAGTCTCAAGTCAGCAAACAAGTATCATTTTCCTAACTGTGAGTACTTTGGGGGAGGGAAAGAGGTGTTCTGGGATAAAACTGCCCTCTGAAAACGGAGAAAGGCTGAGCTGGTACAATGGAGTAGATTACAAATTGTATTTGTTTGACTTAAAGATGGGAGAGACTATTTGTTACTTGGTCTGTAAAGAAGGCCACTTTTACTTAAGGCTTGGCCATGACAATTTATGTGATTGAACACTGAAATATTTGTGTAAGACGGAAGAATTTGTGTATCGATAAAACATTAGAATTCTCTTTTTGGTTTAAACTAAAAGGATAGTCATTTTTTCATATCAGATATTGATGAATTTTAGGTCCAATATGCTACATCAGAATCTTCTAAGCCTAAGCTTGTGCAGGTCATTGGTATGAGTTTTTTCTTGTCTTCTTGGAAATTTTCTGTTTTTGTCTACTTTCCCCCATTTTCATTTAAGAATTTTACATTTGTTTGTTTGGTTGTTTTAAAATGGCACACAATTACTTACGGCCTAAAATCCAGCAGAACACTCCATCACTTACTAGTGTATGAGTGTTACACGTTTACTAGGGGGTAATATAAAATCCAGAAATGTCACCTGGTTAATTGTTTAATAACAGTCATGCATTCATTGTTCTACATCCTGCCACAGATGCTGATAAAATGGAACACAGATGAATAGCTGTAGGCAACTTGCAAAGGAAAACTTCAACCCCCTTGTTCAGGTCTTCCTGTCCTCTGAGTTTGCCCCGTGAGCTCAGTGTGCACAGAAAAGCTGGATATACACAGCACTAGACAAAGCTGGTATTATTACCTAAATGTCAGTGTCCTGACAATTTCCATTGCAAGATCCTATTTTGGTTGTCTCTGCCTAACTATTTGGACTGAAATTTTCTATGCCAGGTTCTCTGCCTGAGGCTGAGTTTTATTGGAAGCATTGCAGGGACAAAATACTCTGCTGTGTCAGAGAGTAGAGTGATGGAGGAGGGGAATGCATTGCTTTTTCCACATTAACAAAACAGTTTAATAAACTAAGCAGGAATCTGTTCACCACTGTTTTTCCCTGCCCTTGCAAGGTGCTGCAGCTAATCAAGTGGCTGGATCTGTGTGACTATGGAAAAAAACACCTGGATTATGAAAATTGCAGTGGAACAGATGTTTTTGAGTAAAACAGGTTTCAGACCTCCATTTTTGTTCCAGTGAGACTATTCCCAGCTAGAAAAAGAGGCTAGCTCTAACCATTTAGAGAGAAATTGGTATGTCAAAGCAGAGAAGGATGAGACAGTATTGGGATGAGACAGAAAGACTATTCACTTGAGGGAGGGAAGGAGAAAGGGAGAAAGGGAGACAGGGAGGAAGAAGGCAAAGGGGAAGTGAGGAACACAGCCTTGGGCTCACACCAGACAGCACGCTGTGTTTCAGACCCTGATGGCTCCCTACTCTTTCCCTGCTAGGAGAAGCTCATATTGTCCTCATCATGTGGTTGCTCTGAGAACAGAATGACAAGTTGTTATCTCACCCAGTGATGGAGATCTGTGTATTGGAACTAAAATACTCAATAATGTTGATTGACCCAGCCATGTTAAAATAGTCAATATGATTCCTTTACATAGCACTGGTTTCCTCAGTTCTTGGTGGGGTTAGATCTAAAAAAAATGCAGGACAAAACAGGAAATATAATATATATAAAAAATATGCAGGAAAAATATGCAGGAAAAAAGATAAATTGCAAAGTCAGTTATATAAAACTAGATTAAAGACTGATTCTGTATTTCTCATCACATCACATGGGAGTGATCCATTTAGTTTCTCCCAGTAGTTAGCTGCCAAATTCTACTTACATGCTTGGAGCAGAGACAAACAGCGACCAATGGTCTAGAATGGGCAGAGGGCTGAGGGGAAGAGCCTGGACACTTCTCAGTTTGCCTGGCTCTCACTGTCTCTTAAAAGTATGGGGAGAATTGATTTTGCATCTGTAACTTAAAACCAAACAGCTGATAACATTCCTCTTAAATGCCTGTATGTATATAATTTACCATTAATCTTAATTTCAAACCTCCATTTTAAGCTCTTTAAATAAAGAACAAATTTCTTTGGACAGACTTTTTTATTTCTACTTCCATACTTGATCAGTGCAACAGGCAGTGAAATGCTAGTCCTCTCTCCTCCCTTCCTTTCTTCCTCCCTCCCTCACATGGAGGATGTATTTACAAATCATGTCTTACCGGAGGCTTCCAGACTCTAAACATTCATAAGCAATGCAATGAATCACAAGCACAGACATAATGCTGCATACACAGGAAGCAACTGAAATCACTCAAAAAAGTAACTGAAAAAATAAACATGTTCTGTGGTGGTGTTGGAACTGATGGAGAGGCAGGAAATGCTCATTTCGAAACCTGTTCACTCTGAGTTATTTGAGGCATTGCAAGGAAAACAGCTAGCAATTTTACCTTCCATGTGATGTTTTTCATCAAATGAAGGATGCTAGCCAGAGACTAACCACTTCATCAGGTGTCAGGCTCAATGTGCTCTTCCCCAGCTCTCAAGGAAATGTGCTCTGCAGTAGCATTGGTTAGGGGGAGGGAAAAAAGGCTTATTTTTAGTGATAGCCATTTGAATCACTCAGATCTCTGGCAATTCAGAGGCCAGCAGCCAACCCTCAGGCCCTGCGTGGCAGGTGGAGACTTGGTGTGTCTCTGAGGTGACACAGTACTGGGCAAGAGGAAGGAGCCAGATGGCTGCTTCAAAGCCCGGCACTAGGGGAGCTGCCTCAGAAGAATGAGCGGCCACTGCTTTAGCTACCAAGGAGGAGGGCTGGGGGAGGGGGAAAAGCACTCTCGGAGCATGGACCAGCCAGCCAGCTTGTATTCAAATGCCTGCTGTTCCCTTTCATTACAAAGATGATCAGACTCCAAGTCAAAAGCAGTTGTGTTGGATATTTTTATTCCATAACCCACCACAAATTGTAGATTTCATGATAGCCTGAAGAGATGAAATTTAACAAATCAACCGGAAGAGTCCATTTAGGCAGTATAAGTTTCAGCTGTGTATGCACCTTTGCATCAGAGCATCTCTGGAACCCACTCCATGCATTTTTGCAGCTCCTCACAGGCAGCCAGATCTGCTCTGCTGAAGTGCAATGTCATTTGCTCAGTGCAGCCTGTGAGGTGACTCAGGTCTAGTGTGCTCATCAAAAACAATATGAATACATTAATAGGACAGAGATTTCAGGCATATCAACAGTTACCTGGAGCACAGCACAAGTCTTGACAGAAATTATGTTCCTACACATTAAAAAGATTGAGAACTACAAATCAGTTAATGGTAAAATGGAAAAATATAAAAGCATACCACAAATAAAACCCATTTCTGCTGTGGGCATATTTCTCTTTCATGCAGAGATCATTTCCAGAAGCTGCAGGAGGAAATAATTGTGAGAGTCTGCCAGACAATCTGCGACACAAAAGCCTGGAGTGGAATGATAACCAGAGAAAAGCACTTTATTCCCTTTACGTGATATATTTGTTTTCCCATCAGAAACCACAGAGCCATGATAAGCTGATGTTATGATTCTACAGCTTTTTCCTTATGATGGATAGTTAAGGAATGGAATATAGCTATATTAAAAACTTCTGCTGGTGAAATTTAGCCATCCCTAAAGAGTCTAGGAAGGGCTCTTTAACTACACAGAGAGCACCTCTTGGGTGCAAGACAGCACGTGGCATACACAGGTCTTGCAGTAGACTAGTGTAAGAAGACAAGCAATTCTGATAACTAAGAAAGGGCTTGACAGAGTTCATTGCTATTCTGGCACTGCAGTTGTTTTGTAGTTTTATAGGAACATTTCTTCTTCTAATG